>AOUM02000090.1:5560-77848 GCA_000359685.2 Pyrenochaeta sp. UM 256 | reverse complement strand
AGACGTAGTTTATATTAGGGGAAGAGTATTATTATATATTACCAAGGTAATCACTATTTTATTTGGAAAGTTAAGGAGATAAGCAATATACTTTAGAAGAAGAAATAAATAGTTACTAGACTACCCTTACTAGCTAAATACTTAATTCTAAGATAGATTATTATAATAACTATAGTAGTAGACTAAAAAATAACTTCTAATATACCCTAAATAGATATAGCGTAGTAGTACTAGCTAGTGTCTATTATTAGCTTAGTTCGCTAACTTTTTCATAACCGATTTAATGTATAACATATATATACTAATATCACTAGGCGTTAGGCGCGTAAGCGAGTCATAAAGGTCTTCTTCGCCGCATGCCTAGTCTATAATAACTATCCTAATTATAAATTACCCTAACTTAGATCTAACTTATAGTAGGTTATATATAGTGAAACTCTGCTGCTACTAGAAACTAACACTGTGCTATAGGGTATTCTATATACAAAGAATATCTATAGGGATAGAATTTGAAATCTAGCAAAAGATCTAAGTTAATTTTAAATATGAGTTTTATAAGGTCTAAGAATTATTAGCTATAATATTAAATTAGCCCACTAAAGCATAAGACTACTAAAAAAAGAGTAAGGCTTTAGACATAGAAAGTAGCTGCAACTATATTTTTGCTTTCTTTCAGTGTAATTGTATTATAGTTAAACCTTTAGCTAATATAAATAGCTCTACCAAGTAACTTATGTAATTACTATTTACCTCTACATATGTAATAATAACTCCTGTAGGGAACAAACTGCAAGATATTATATAATATCGATCCCTTCGTGCTAGGACACCCCCTGACATAGGACACTTTTAAGAATTTAAACCAAGGAACTTTCACGGCCGTAGGTTTCCTAAAATCGAGGGTAAATTATGACTCTCCTATTCCTTCTCTACCCCTACGAGAGTCTACTACGAAATTAGAGCTAAGGTATTAGTACTATACGCTTTTCTAATAGTACCGTAGATTACGTTCCTAGACTTTAACCCCTATCGTATTACTACGTAATAGTTCAGATAGTATTCTAACTGCTTAAGTAGAAGTATATGTTAATTAAATCTATTCTTATATTTAGATCTAAACGCTTACTAATAAATACGTTATTTACAAGCTAGTCTAAGTAGATACTAAGTCTTAATAAGAATCTTAGTAGAATAAGGATACTTAAGTAAGACTAGGTCATATTAAGCGAGCTTACGTATACTAAGATAACTATAATCTATACTAAGTCGTTTATAGTTTAAATATAGTAAGTGTTAGTTATAGTAGGGTATAGTACTTAAATAATACTATCTTTGCAGCTTATCCTCACTATAATTACTTTAGCGTAACCTTACTAACGAATAACACTAAACTATACTAAGCCTAGAATAGCGCCAAAAACGATCGCTACCGCCGGGGGTACCTTAAACCATACAGTCTCCGCATATATAACTATGGCTACTATAACCCACTACGGCTCCTTAGCAAGACTTCTACTATCGCTTCTCTCTACCGTTAAGTATCTAATCTCCTAGAGCCTATAGATAGCTATAAAAATAAGTCTAATAGCTATAGCGTTAATGCCCCTAAGTAGACTAACGACCTATACTCTTACTCTTAGAGCTTACTAGATTAATTAGACACTAACTACGAGGATAATTCTAGGAAAGAAAATACTAAGATAGCCTAGTAAGGCGCTAACTATTATAGGAGTACTAGAACCTGTAAGCACGAGCGCGCCTAGGTAGACTACGAAATTGAAATTTAGCCTAGGGAAAGCTTAGATAATAGTAAGGCCTAGGAGAAAGTCGTGAGGGGAGACCTAACCAGGGTTAATAACGTATAAATAAAGTAAGGGAATAATAACTAGTCTACCGCTAAAAATAATAGTGCTAGTAAGGTACATAGTTAAGAAAAGATTAAAAGGGTGAGGTCTATTAGAAAGAACGCCGCGGAGAACTATAAAAATAATAAATAATACTATATTAGGTTAGTATAGGCTTGAAAAGCAGGAGCCTTACTTACTTAGAAACCCTACAATAAGCGCGATGCCTAGCTTTACGGAAATGTTATAAGTTTAGGTATCTGTAATAGGAGTAACCTTAGTGCTTTCTATATCCCCTTATACTAAGCTAGCAGCAAAAGGACTTTGCCCTATAGGCTCTAGCTCTATTAAGATACGACTACCTAAGCTCTCTACCTACGGCTTCTACTAAGTAAGCCCTACTAAAGCCGCTTACGTGTATTCCTTAAGCAGGATATTCTGCGATGCGTTAGCGCCTTCGGCGTCGCCTCTCTCGTTTCTTACTACTCGCCTTCTCTTCGCTTACTATTTAGTTCGTAGCTTACTAATCTGCTATCACAGCTAAGTATCCTAAATAATAGTAGCTATGCCGCTAATTAAGATTAATATAGGGAAGTACTAGAGCGTATTATAACAAAGGCCGGTATAAGTGCCTATAATAACTAGAATCCTTATAAGACGGTTATTAATAGCTTTCTCTACTAACTACTAATATAAGCTATTCCTTTATAGAGTTATAGTAATAAAGACTTACCTACACGGCGGCTAACGCGATAATACCTATAGTACTTGCATTTAATCCGCTTAGTATAGCGTAAACTATACGCAGTAGCCGATTAGGTATCTATTAAACGCCTAATAATAAGCCGTACATTCTAATAGCGCTAGGTAGGCTCTAGAGTAGAAATATAAAGAGAGCTCTAATAAGACCCGCGCGAATTATTGCAATATAAAACACTATCTTCGTAGAACCTAGACCTAGTAGTACCTAATAAATTCTGAAGAGCTCTTAATACTATAGTCCTATTAATAATACGTACCACTAATAGCTTAATACTATTCTTTCGTATATCTACTGCAGTTATTTAAATTAGTACGTATTAGTATACTTATAGTCTATTTATTAACCTATTTACTTCCACCGCTAAAGCTAATACCTTCTATAAACCTATAATAGAGGATTTGGAAGTGTATAGGTAGTCTACTAAAGGCTGTAAAGCCTAAATCCTACGTCCTTAGGAATATCTCTATAAGTTACTATTCTAGCTTTTCTATATTAGCCTAGAACGAGTTATTACGCTAGGCGCGTATATAAGCACGCACCGAACTAAGGATTAAGGAAAGAGGTATTATTAGATTAGTAGATTGATTACCCCTACTATTAGCGTAGAATAAAACTCCAATTTATATAATATAGTAGCTAGGAAGAACGAATATAAGTGCGATATAGATGTAACTAGGCGAATTAAATCTTAGGAGTAACGCTCTTTTTAAGATAAGAATTTTCGTCTAATTATATAACGTACGTGCTACTCCCCGCGCCCTTTTGAATATATAGTTTAATATACTAAGACCTAGCGCGTATTAATCTAAAGGCTAGAGGGCAGAATCTACTAAAATTGGCTAAGTGTAACCAGATGCATCGCGTACTCGTAGCACGGTAGACGTGATTATTAGTATTAATTATACTATTTCCGCGGCCTACTTTTGTATAAATAAATAGATTATACCCGCTACTTATAAAACTCTATTATCCTACCTTACTAAGTTATAGTATTAATAATATATCTCATCCGCTATAGTAAATTAGAACATAATATCTCAAAAGACGTTTCTTATCTTAATCCGCTACTAACCACTCTTAGTTACGCCTAAGCTTCGTAGATAATTAGTTAATTCCTAAACCCTAAGCAGATCGCAGTAATTCTTACCTCTCTACTTTAACGCGCTATCTAAACCTCCCTCGTAGGATTTTCCTATATACTTAAGAAAAAGTACTTCGACCTATCCTTAGAGTTTAGTGTTAAGAATAGGATTAAGCTTACTTTAGAGCCTAATCTATAGGAACAAAGTGATTTTCCTTATAATACTAGTTCAGAGCGCTATATATTAGTAAGAGATTTCCTAAACCTAAACCTAAAGGTATTAGATAAGGGGTAGTAGGCTAAAGTAGGGTAATACGTAGTAGATAATAATTTAGTTACACTTAGGGCGGTAAAGATAAGGGAAAAGCTTAAGTATCTAAATACGACCTTATATAGTAGTAATAGGAGAGACATTATACTTATTACCTATAGCGTATTTATAAAATTTCTATCTAGTAAAGGGGATATTAATTTACCTAAAGCTGGATAGAAATTATATATAATTAGTAACGATAATAAAGATAGGGCGATTCTTATCCCGATTAATGAAGCCTAAAAGTTATAATCTTATAGCGCAATAAGCGCGACTAGCATTTACGAAGTAACTAGTCCAAATTTAAAGTTAGTTAACCCTAAGGTAAGCTTATTAAAAGGCAGTAAGTAAAGGAACTACTTATATAAGTATTACTAACGTCCGTACACTATAGATAAGGGGTTAGCTACGCGTGTATTTTACCATGTGATATACTAAGCTAGACCCTTAATAGTAATATAGCCTACCTACCTATCCTCTATATAGACTAAGTGTTACGCTTAAACTTAAAACGTTAAGATAGCCTTTGCAGCTTAATTATTTCTACGCGCTAGTATATAGACTTCTAGAAGTTTCTAATAGCACTTTATTTCTATTTTTAGCACGCGCCCTTAGTAGACTAACGTATCGCCGCAACGAGAGGGTTGCTTAGTAAGCAATAGTTTTACCTATCCTCTCTAAGAGCAAACATACTTATTACTAGTTAACATAGATAGAGCTAGCTAGGTATTAGCTAAAGGCGTGCCTAAAAGCGTGCCTCAATCGTACCGTTCCCTTACAGACTACTACAGCGTCTCCTCTTCTATACTATAACGCCGTAATACTAGTAGATAATCAATAGAAGATAAAGCTAAGAGCTAACTGTATCTCTAGCCTACTAAAGCGAAGGTAGTTATCAAATACGCGCTATAACTAGCTAATCTTAGGTAACCTCTTCGAGTGAAGCACATGCGTTACTTAGTATTTAGAGCCACCCGTCACTAGCCCCTAGAAAGTAGACCTTCTAAGCCCCTAGGTAAGAATTAGCTAAAAGCATTTGAGCAGCGCTATCTAGATTTAAAAGCGAGGAGAGAAAAAGGTCTTAACTAGAAACGTTATAGGAATAATATCTATAAGAAAGTAACACACTAGTTTAAAGTAATAGGTAAGGTACTAAAGGATCCGTAAATTAAACCGTAGAATATACATAATATAGACGAGACTAGAGTTATGCTATCCTAGCCTAATTCTATTAAAGTTCTCGTAGGTAAGGATAACCTACGAGATTGTAGAGGCGCTCGTGTAAAGCGAACTACTATTACCGCTATAGAATATATTAGCAGAGACGGTAGGTATCTTACGCCTATGATTATATAGCCTACTACTACCTATCGAAGTAACTAGACTATATTTAAGACTCCTAGGTAGTAATATACGTGTACCAAGTCTAGGTATACTAATTCCAAGATTAGCTTGGAATAGCTAAAGTAGATTTACGACCCCCAAACTAAAGATCGAGTAAACAGTAAGCTAAGAGTACTAATCTATAACGGATTTAGAAGCTATAAGAGCCTAGAAATTCTAGAATTTTGCTTTGAGAACAACATAATACTCTATCGTCTCCCCTCTCATACATTATATAAGACACAGCCCTATAACGTTATAGTATTTAGCCCTTTAAAAAATACCTATTAGGAATAGGTTAATTAACTAGAGCGCGGCGGTGTAAACACGATAGGTAAGGAGTATTTTACTTCCCTATATAGTGCAGTAAGGGTAACAGCTTTTACTATAAAGAATATTAAGGCCGGCTTCGCTACAGCGGGTCTATTACTATTTAACCTAGAAAGAGTACTCTAGGGTATCCTAAAGCTAGCGGTAGTCTTAACAGTAGAAATATCCGATATAGTGCCTCTATATCCTTAAGTAGTGTCGCTAGAAACGCCTAACACACCTACGACGCTAAAAATAACAGCAGCCCTTACGTCGCTATAGAGCTAGCTACTCTAGGATATTAGTACACTTAATGAAGCGAGTAGACTACGCCTTCAAAAGCGCTTCTAGAAATGTATAAATACTATCTAAACCTACCTAACTAAAGGCGCCCTTTAGTAGGACTACATCCGGTTCTTATTAAAGATAAATAATAAATCTAAACCCTAGCAATCGACTAAATCAAATATCCTAGCGAAAGGTAATAGACTAGTAATCTCCTATAAGTATCTTATAGCGAAACGAGAAGAACTTACTACGAAGGTATAAGCTAAGGCATCTAGAACAGGAAAAAGGGGTTGAAAGCGAGCGAGGCCAGCGGAGGCGGAGAGAACTAATAAGCCAGCAGCGAAGATAGCGCGAACAAGTGATGCACGGCTAGACGAGGCCGGATCGTAGAGAGCTCCTATAGCGGTGATGTATTAGCAAGGACTTTTCAAGGTAGGTAAACAGTAGGTAGATACAGTAAGGTTAGACGAATAATAGAATAAATATAGCGCCTCAGCTTTTCTTCCTTAGTATCACAGATACTTTCTTATATAGTGGTTACTAGTACTATATTATTAAACAATAAAATATATAGCGGCACTAATTCTGTTAGATAATGCTATCGGCAGGAAATCCTCCTTATCATATTCCTACACGCTAGGTAAGCACTTATTTGATTTTATATTAGCGCGACAGCCACACTAAGGCTAACACGTGTATCTTATAATACAATACATAGCTTAAGCTACCTAATTAATCTATCCGTAATTAAATAAAGACAGGGGATCCCTAGGCGCGAAAGTTAGAGGTACTAGTTATTCTACTAGAATATCCTAAAATAGCTTAACACAGTTGCTACTAGGCGTCTAGAAGTCTATATTAGGAATAGCGAGGATAAGAGAACTAAGTATAAGATTAGTAGCTGCTTTAAAGCGATTAAAGCTTATATATAGTACTTTCGCTTAATAGGCTATATTGCGCTCCTCTAAGGCAGCTCTCTTACGACCCTAGTAAGAAGGCAGCCACGCAGTTATAATCTATAATTACTCTTACTAAACTAATACAAAGATACGTTAAATTACTTTTAATATTATTTTTTAGTAATTTTACGTATACTTTCGGAATTATCGTTGCTAAAGTTCGAAGTACCTCTTGCTTATCCTATTTTAGTGGGTGTCCCATAACGAAGGGATAGACGTTATATCAGGGTATAAGCACCACTATATATCGCCAAAGAGATTATGTTCTGACCTATACGTAGCTATTCAACATAGGCTATGTTCCTCCTATCTCAGTATACTCACGGAAATAGCTTAATACGTATAGATACTTTATTCGGAAAAGCCTTAATAAAATAGTGCACGCGATAAAATTTCTATAAGAGGGCTAATATAAAATATCTAATACAGATTGATAATATAGCTATAAGGGCATCTAGGAGCTGCTCAGACGGTGAGCGAATTAGTACTTCATATAACGATCTAGGTAAGCTTGCGTACATAACTAATAACACTCTTCTAAATAATATCTAGGGAGTATCTACGTCTTTCGTAAAGGGTGTCTCTATAGGGTTGCAATTATTCGCACAAGCGAGAGATTAATAGCTAGCAAAATAGTACTCAAAGCTTATAGTGTACTTTCTATCGTATGCGACATATTCACTACAAAATTTCTAGAACTACTAACGCATATGATTAAGTATCTAGAGCTTAGGATACAGACTAAACTGCTATAGGGAAGTGTAGAAAAGTTAGAGGCTATTATAGAAGAGCTAAAGGAGACAAAGGTTATGCTACATAAGACGGTAGAAGCAGTACTCTCACGTAGCGATAAAATTAATAATCTAGTATTAAAGAGCGACAGGCTGAGCAGTATGAGCAAGGGATTCTATACACAAGTAGGCTTTACACAAAATATTACTCATCTAGTAAAGAATCTAACATTCAAGAGGCGCGAAGGCAGAACTCTTACTGCTTGATGATGTAAGCCAATTACTAGATTGGTGCAGGCACTCGAAGAACCCCTACTACCTTTGACTCTAGGATCTCTAATCTAAATATAATATCCTGCATATTAACTATAGGCCTATGTAGAGTTAAAGCAGGTGTGCCTCTTACTCCAACGAGGTCAGGATTTGACGGCTAAGCTAGCTATCTCCCACAGGATCGAGTACTAAAGTATTTAAATTTATTATTATAATAGCTAATTATCATTACTGCAGTCTCAATCGCATCTAGATCGTAGCTCTAATCAAAGATGTTCTAAGCCTCTTCTAGGTACACAAAGTCTATCGTACTAAACCACAAGCATCGTAGGTTTAGTTTGAATAGCCGTAGTCTTATGTTCGTACTCTCTAGTGTTTTATAAGGCGCAAGACTTGTGTTTGTATATAGCAGCAACTATAAATCTCGCTCTAGCTAAGAGTACGCGATGGACGCGTTAGACCCTAGCTTTTCCAGCAACCGATTAGTAATCGTAAATCTAAGGGCTGATAACAGAGTATACGTAACATCTGTTGTTAGTATATAAGGATTGCAATAAGCAACTGCAATTAAGTCAATAGTAAAGCTATTACCATATCTTCTTATAAAATCTTTAGTATCTCTTAACCTATCATATAGTAGATGTAGTTAATACCTAAGTAATATAATCTTAACCCCAGCATCTAGGAGAATCTTAATCTTATTACTATCTAGGAAGATATCATCAACCAGGTTTATAAACTTCTCTCTTTCTTTTTTGGTGATTTGATATCCAGTTACAGCCAAAAAGCGAGCTATGTCGTAAGGCCGGAGGTTGCAGAGGATAGATCGTCGAATATTAGTTATATTAAATAGTACTGTAAGCATGTCTACTCTGTAAAAATTAGCAAACTAGGAAATATATATGCTTAATTAATGTTACATTAGCTCTTCTGCTCTCCTTATATTTTAGAAGTAAATTGAGCCTAGAAATTATTATTATTTAGTGTCTTGATTCTACGTTTCGAATGCTAGAGCGTTACTTTTCGGGCCAATCCCATCGCTACTTAAATATACAGGCTCGACTTCTAAAGTTACACTATACATCTAACACCTATAGTCTCTTCTATCCTTTGTAGTAGCAGGGCCTTCTTCTACTACATATATGCTTTATTGTCGATAGCTATCTCTATAGGTAAGTATCAGAACCATAGAAAGTCCTGAGTGGAAGACTATAGCCATTTTTGAATACTAAATCTAATAAGCTTTTCGTGCGTCTCCTCGTCTTTACTATAGACTAGCTTAGCCTTTCTCTACAGGAGAATAGATAGGTCTATTATAATAATAGCAGTCACTAAGTCGAATGCACTATAGACTCTAAACCCTTCCGCATTCTTTCTTCCCCCTGTATCCTAGTAGTATCACTAAATTATATAATAGAGTAGAGTATTATATCCTAATATCCTCGCATACTCGTCTAGGCAGAGCTCGTAAGGACAAACGTTATCTATAGTCCCTTTTACATATTCGGTTAGAACGAGCTTTAATTTAGTAGAACTTTCTTTAATCTGGTCTAAGAAGGCTACTACAGACTCTACGTCTATATAGAAATTAAATAGATTCCTAAGAAGGTTTTGGCCTACCCTAATATCGATATATCCGCCTATACTGAACACAATAGCTAGGGTAGGTGCACTTCGTAGATAGCTAAATAGGTTAGTAAAGGGGCCGCTGATAATAACCTTAGCTCCTACGCAACTCTAGTTTGCCTTTAATAGCAAGGAGAACGGTTTTAAAAGCTCCGTCCGGTTAATACATAATTCTAAGTTCTAGCGCTTTATATATCTATAATAGACTACTCGAAGGTTTCGCCGGAGATAAGTAATTGGACCACCAATCGCATCAGCATATTATGCTGACTCTTCCTCGTCAAATCTATATATAAAATTATAAGTATAGAAAGCATAGCGGACGTGCGGTTTTATTAGGGCAGTTGTTTCATCCCAGAACAGCGTATATCTCTTACTATTACTACACCTATATTTCTTAAGTAGCTAAACAACTCTTCGAGCTAAAAGTTCTCGGTAGATATTAGAGTCTACCTTAATTTCCTTGTTTAAGGTACCTTAATCTTTACAGAAATGCTGCTAGTAGTTCCTTAGTACGTCGTTTACCTAAAGCGGTAAAGGTGTAATAATTAGGAGCATCAGCTTCTAGATACCAAAGAGCTTACGGAGTGGTCCTAAATTGTCACCATATTTCAGGACGCTAAAATCTATAACGCGGGGTTTTAGTACTATAGCAATTTTCTCGTTAGGATACGCCTTAAGGATGTAGAGTATCATAAGAAAATTGTCTAGGTCTGGTATATTAACAAAAATAATAATTAGGTACATATTTAGAGTACTTTTGCGTGTACGTTATCTCTAATCTTAGGGCTTAGAAACGTAGTACTTATATACAGATCGTAAAGTTAGCCTAGTATACAACTTTCGCTCTTCGGGATCTTATAGAGCAGAGTGGTTGTTCGGGAAGCAGAAGAGATATACCCGTGCGCATCCGACTACTTGTGGTATCACCCTAAGCTAGATTAGGACGCACGTCTGAGAGGCTATTTATAGATTACGCTATATAGTTAGGTAAAGCTTTAAATACTATCTAGAGTTCTTCGCTATTTAAGCTCGTGTGTGAGACTTCTTGTGACAATGTGGCTTAAGCGCCCGCACAGCCTCAGGGCTTGGTTTGCCAAGAACGGTCCGATTAAGCCGCTCTTAGCTGCGCTCTTGAATCTTCACCAGAGCTCCTAATGCTGCCTTAACTATAGGACCCTTAACTATACCCACCTGCGAGCACTAAGACGATAAGGACGACGTCCCTAAATTCGTTCGTTATAGCCCTAACTCAATCAACCTAAGCCGTTTGCGCGATTTCCTTAAGTCGGTTTCTAGTCCCTATAAAAGACTTCAGACGTGTATCGCGGTAAGGGATTGATTATTATAGGATACTAATATAAGCAAACAGTATTATGCGCTGCTCTTTTATTTCATCGAAGAAGTTATGTAGTCTGCATATGAAGACTACCAGAAAGAGAAGTCGCGATACCGCACGATGCCTAGCCCTAGCAAAGAAGACCTATAGACCTAGCAGCGTTTCCTTAACATCGCCGAAGAAGGAAATCGCCTCTATAAAGAATGCCTCCCTCCCTTAAGAGTAGTTAGTAACTGCTAGGAAACTGCTCTACTCTATTAAGTATCAGGAAATCACCTAATTACCTAAAGGGTATACGTTTAATAGATTTAGTTTAATTGTCAGAGCGGAGTATAGATACCCAGATTCACAACAGGCTGCATCCTCGCTGTTATTAAGCCAGCCTGCTACGCCGGATCGACTCGTACAAGATAATACACTTAGCACTACAAACAACGAGCATCCTTTAATAGCCACGCCGTCATCAACAATTAATACACAGTTAGGGCTGAGCGAGGCGGTAGCAAATCTCGACGCGAATACGCTGTCTAGGGACAAGCCCAGAAGGTCTACTAGGGTATACGTCGTACCCAAGGGAGCATATAAAGAGTCTAATCCTACGCCTTATTCTCGGACTATTAGGAAGCCCTATGTTATAAGTGGAGCACCACGAAAGTGTGTGTACTATTCAACAGCTCCCGATTTGTTCCGTGCTATAGAGGAACATAGTTAAGTAGATAACGCTGAAACGGCTGCTACATACAAGGAACAGCGAGAGTTACTTTATTTAGAATATCTCCGTCAATACGTTAGGTAGATAGACTATATAACGCCTTCCTATCTAGGAGCTACCAACGCTCTCCTAGATACTACAGGACTCGCGCCTACTCTACTAGCTTCGTCCTCACCTCTTCGTTTAAAGCAGCAGCGCTCTCTCCCTAACCTTCTAAGCAATACTAGTTATTGCGCTAAGTTATATCATAACGATAGCGCGCCCTTAGCAAAGCCGCTTACGCTGCCGCCTTCTCATGCCCCGTCTAGAGCTTATAGTAGTCAACTAGTGTATAAGGCTACTAAGGATGCTAGATTTCTAGAGCGCGTATTAGCTTAACTATATAGTAAAACTCTAGAAGAGGGAACTTAGGAGGAATAAAACGTTCGCTGCATGATCCGCTTGCTTAGTCGAGCTACGCAGCCTCTAATAAGTAGCCCCAAAGCTAAACTAGAAGCGTACTTTCTTTAAGGCTCTTAGGCAGAAGCCTATCTTAAACCTAATATAGTACTATATAGTCTAATAATCACCGAATATTAGTAACAGTTTAAGTGGCACTAAGACAGAGGACGTCCTATTAAGCAACTATTCCAACGGATAGGCGATTTAAAGCGAACCGCATTAGTCTAGGATCCTTCTCTTTCTATAGAGAAGTTATTATGTATATCTATAAGCCTCCAAGACATTCGTGAAATGTTCCTAGGGAATAAGACTACTAAAGTCGCGATTAATGTGCTTGAGATGCGTAATCCACTGCCTCGCACGACCTTCCCTTAGTTCCTTATAAGAGAGGATGTTCAACTTTTAGGCTAGGTATAGGATATAATTCTAGATTCTGAGACTGCGCATCGCATCACGTCTACGCTGCAAGAATTTAAAAAGTAGAAAGATAATAAGGAATAGGTTCTTCTTACTTAGGGAGGTGCCTTAACTCTAACGCATTAAGATAGCTTTAGTAAGGCAACATGGCTTATAGTATAGGAAGGTCTAGTAGGGTTCGGTTAGCTATCGCGCCTATCTAGAGAGCAGAGACTAGACTAGGCGTAAGCTAACAGTCTACTTCGAAGCTGGCACCATCCACTTTATATTCCATTTACAAGAGTCTTAAACGTTAATATTTAGGGCATATCTTATAATAGTCTTAGTTAACGCAATAGAGGGAGCTACTGCAGAGCTAAATCGCCTACCCAGACATATCGAATAAAGACCTAGATCCTTCGATAATACGCACCTATGCGAAAGCTATATTAAAGCTTATCTAAGATCGACTTAAAAATCGTAATATGCTAGTGTGTCTGCGAACTTAGAGAAGGTAAATACGTGCCTAAATATCTGCACCAAAACCTTAATTAATCTAATGTTAGGATCTTACTAAACTAGCGCGGTTTAGGAAAGTAAAAAAGGTTAGAGGTAGTTAATTTTGATTCCGCTTTACTAAAGTAACTTGTATTGCGATATTTATAGTTATTTCGAACCTTAAGGAAGTACAGGCCTACCTTTCACCTGGAAATTATGCTACACAAGGAACTAAGTCTTTTTCCACTATAGCTATCTCTGTAAGTAGCGGTCACTTAGATCTACCTAAAGGCAGCGACTAATACGTCTCCGCAAGTTATCTAGCTTATATAGCCGCCTACTGCATCAATATATTAGAATAATAATACACATAACTACTAGAATGCAGGAATACTAACATCTTAAGTGTAAGTTAATAGTACTATTAATTTCGGAAGAACTAACCTCATATTTATGCGTGTCTTAATATCGTTCTAAGTAAATAGGCTTGTTCTTAATACTATGCATCGGCATATAATTTAAGGCTAGAGACTGTGTGCTACCCTTTTGTAGGTGTTTCCTAAGATAAGAACGATTATTAACCCCAGGGGCCTCGCTAAGCAGCGACTCCCACTCACACCGTTTCTAGTTAACATCATACTATACCTAAAGATCTACAATACTATCAAATATTAGCGTCACTACCTACTCTTTACCCTAGTCCGTATTGTTACATCTATTAAGTAGTAGTAGGATCTAGTCGTGGTATTAAGCTAATGTCGCCTTATCCTAATTACCCCTCGTTGCGCTAACCTCTGGACTAGTATCAAGCAGTAGTATTACTATAGACTCCTCCGTTAACGTACGCTTGTATGGTATATCTATAGTCGTCGAGTAGTTTAT
Organism: Pyrenochaeta sp. UM 256; assembly: GCA_000359685.2. Classification (NCBI taxonomy): domain Eukaryota; kingdom Fungi; phylum Ascomycota; class Dothideomycetes; order Pleosporales; family Cucurbitariaceae; genus Pyrenochaeta; species Pyrenochaeta sp. UM 256. The sequence goes on along the minus strand of AOUM02000090.1, from coordinate 64,010 downwards.
TACCCCTTCGTCGCTTTCTAGATTCTCTAGCAATAGTGCTTGCTCTTGATTAGGCGATATTAGGTAGGTGTAGGCGTATTTCGTGGATGTGATTTAACGTCGGCAAGATTTACTTAATGGCAGCGCGTGAGGTGCTTGGGTAGGACGGAGAGTAAGAGTCTTAATAAACGATACATAATCACTGTGGGCTAGTAACCAAGCCTTTACTTAGTAGTGTAGACTGCGCCGCACTACACTACTAAGCATAAACAATTAGTATAGCAGTACAAGGACGCTCCGTGGGACCGTTGATTGCGGCGATGTTAGAAATCCTCGCCGTAGGGTCACACCGCCATTACATTTAAGCTTCGCTACCCCTAGGAAGGTGCGATATAAGGCGTGGGCGAGGGGCATAGCTAAAAGTCTGCTGTTTGTTCTGAAGAATATGCCTAGATTAGCTAAGTATCCAGTGTTTATAACAGTAATAGTGGTATTAAATAAGCTAAATAATAGCCTTATTCCGGAGAAGCCACTATATTCTTGTGACTATTAGGCATAGAGGACAGCGCACGCCTCTATTTCGTCTAACTCTCCAGCGTTTCTCCATTCGCGCCTATCTAAGGATACATTCCCGACAATAAACATGGCCTTATATGTCAGTCCTATCCTATCATATATAATCCAACCTACCACAGGTTAGGCGCACGCGTCGCTGACTTAACTCTCCTATATATATGCTACATTAGAGATTAAAGACGCGCAGTTGTCGTTAGGTCCTGTGATAGGCGTGATCTTAGCGGGGACAGAGAGTAGACAGAGCAGTCCTGCATTTTTCGCACCATACCTAAACTATTCAGCGTCAAAGAATTCTTCGTAGGCTTGTACATACGCATTTACACTTACTTAGGCAGTAAATTTAACTAACGTTGCTAGATCTTTCCCTAAGTTAAATAGAGCATATAACACATTAATCCGCTTTAGTGAAGACGGCTTCGATTTCACCTTGCATCATAGCGGCTAGGCGGGAATGAGAGCAGGGCCTTATTTTATTATACTACTAGCCACGGAACGACGCGGTGTGCTAAGATAATACCCCGTAATTATGGAAACTAGGGTTAGTAGGCGCGTGTATTAAAGTTATGGAAGCTACTGTCAATCTACGTGCAATGCAAAACAATACCTATAGATCTCAGGCAAGATTACTTGAATGCTGACCAGCGAATTCAGCAGTAGATCGCACAATCTGCTCGATACTTTACACATTCTGTACCTTCCTATCTAGGTCTATGCCACTAGGAAGAGGCCCTTCTTTATAAGATAAGTCTAGTATATGTGGATCGTGATCAGGAGATAACTTACCTATTAGAGATGCAGCCAATGTATCGCAGCGTTCTTAACGAATACACACTAGTCGTGCTTAACCTCGCAGCCACAACGAAATAGATTAATACTAGGATGCAGACACGAATACCTCGAAGGATGTAGTCTAACCTTATAGTGCCGGTCTTTCGCCTCCTACACGCTTACTGCCAGTAATACCCTCGCTCTTAGGAGTTTTTTAAGTTTTATTTTGTCGAGACTTACTATTAGCTATCATATACTTCTAAGCTTAAAGACAGTATACAGGGGTCCTAGGTCTAATATATAGCAAGTCTAAGTGCAATCCGCGCAAAGGCTGAAAGGGGTACGGACTAAAGATATTTTTGGAACCACGTCCACTATACATAGCATGCTTATATGGCAGCACAGTGCACAGAGGCTGGACGAGCGCTGCACGGCCTAGCGCAGACGTCGAGCGGCCCTCTACAGAAGCTCTTTTTCCTCCTATTATTATTCACTTGCTCTGAAGACAGCCAGTATAGTAGACGAAAGATCTTATAAATTCTCAGAAGGCCGCGACGTTATGCCCTGATTAACATTATTTACTTCGTCCAGGTGCATTAGTATTTTATTCTAGCTCTAAACCGTTCGAGTGAAGTCGCTCGTAAACTGTTCGTCTTGCGTTTAGCCAATCGTATCACTACATTAGGGGACCACTAGAAAGAAGAAGGTATGAATGTTACTATTATTAACATTGCGAGGCTGCTATGCACGCCTAATCTATAACAGTACTAACGAGCAATATCCTTTACCTTTAAAACCCTTACTACGGTTCTCTACCTTAGCACGAGCTCCTATATTCTGCTATTCGTGTACGTTAACATAGTCTTTCTTAATTATCTTTCGTCTAGGAAGGACAGCTCCATTCTTCATCGTGCACCCTAGATAGTACTTATACTCTATCTTAACGTTGTACTAAAGAACTTTAAGCCCTGTGCGCTTGAAGTAGATTTTAGTAAGGCTCTACCAGAGGACTATCCAATTTGTGCTATAGACTAGGGCTGTTCGTGGCGAAGTTTTAGCTGGGAGTTTACGGCCGAGGATTTAAGTGGTACCTATTGCTATAAGCCTAACTCTATAACACGGCAGAGATTAGCGCGAATCATATTATTAGCTTTTAGGATCTCTGAAGTAAGTTAGGTTAGATATCCACACAAATTCTAACATGCTAACACTTTAAGCTTGGTGTTTAGATAACATAGAACAAAGTGAACGGCTTTAATGTTGCAATGGGAAACGCCGCCTAAGAGTAGTAGAATCTTATAGCCATAAAATATATAGCCAAACAAAGTAACTTAAGCTAAGTCAGTTAAGTTAGCGTAAGATAGCGCTTTATAGAGCACTGTAACCGCAAGTAATCATAACGTTATTTAACTTATTACTAAGTTAGTACTAAAAACCTCTTAGTTGTGCATCAATAGTGGCACAGGAATAAGTGTGGATTATATTAAGTTAACTTAATCAAGTTAATATAGACTTTAAATCACATTCCTTATTAAAATGCCTCTATCACAATCTGACTCTGGGGTATGAATATGATCTGGGTAAGACAAGAACATGCTTTGCGTTGAGAAAATTTAACGTCCATCCCTGCGTAACGGGACACCCTGCGTAGCGGGACGCCGCAGACACTCTCTAACACAACAAACGCAACAAGAGGCTAGAAGAACAGGTATTCTCGGAACAGCAGCCTTGAACTACAAAGTCTATCCCCTCTTGAAGTCTTTTAGAAATAGGTTCTGATTACCGTGCAATACGACAATTTAGTATAACCGTCACGCGACCGCCTCGCTTTAACTAGCAGTGGGTGCGTTAATAGCTCATGCATCTTATCGAATGTCCGTTAACTTACAGCTTGTTGTGTTATCATCCTGTCCCGAGCACTGCACTTGCGCTCGAGAGGCTGTTGTGCTTCTGTGCAAATTCCAAGTCCGCCTGCTAGAAGTGCCAAACGACAAGGACCCCGCACACCTAGCTTAAAGCAGCTTAGCTGTAATATATTGCTGCTGACGCTAGACCTGTGGCTGTGTGGCAGCGTGGCTGAACAGCGCTTTTGCCAAGCGCCCCAGGACACCCGAAACCCGGCTCGGATTGAAAGCCGTGGCGCATAGCTCATGTTAATGAACACACCCAGCATCAAAGCCGCAACCGCAACCAGCTTCCTATACAGCCATCGTGCAACTTCAAGATAAGGTATAAGCACGACCATAGCTAACGCGGAAGCTTGCACGCTATAGAGATAAACCATCGCGCTGCTCGACAGCTCCGCATACCCGCCGTGGGTCTCTCGTCCGACCCAGCACGTCCTCGTACTTCTCGAGCAAACCACAACCAATACATATCCGCATGGTACAGAATACCGGGGTCTGAGTCTATTGAGCGTGTGTTACTGGAGGAATGCCGTCGTTGCACGCTCGCACAGAGGTGGAAGGGTCTGCATATCTTAAGGATACAGTTGTCGTACGGTCATACAACGAACGGCTCATCGTATGAGCACTGTAATCATTAGGGCGGGGAAAGTTGCTTCAGTTGATCTCTGAGTGCGACAAGGAGCTCGAATCTTCGATGCTCATGAGTGCTAGGTTTAGGTAGAGCAGAGATCTGATGGTAGCTTTGCTTGGTAAGGTACTAATTAGTGTGCTTTTTTGGTATTATACGTCTAATGAGGGCGAGAATGTGAAATTCGATTGGCGCGAATAAGAGGTAACAATAACAGCATTGCCATTTCCGTGCTATTTCTAGATCACCCATATATCTGAGCTCCGGCAACCCTGCAAAGAGCTCTGTTAGCCCCGACAATAATATACTTAGGCCGTTTTTTCAGGGAGCGGCGCAATTGGGCCCGCCCTGAAAGCTCCAGCCAGTGATTTCTTGATCTGCTTTGGCTGGAACATGCTGCTTCTTTTAGTTCGATTCGATGTGCCTACACTCCTGTGGCTGAGACTAGTACCAGTTCGAGTGAGGCTATCAACGCCTATCCCCGTTGCATTGCTGACACAGCGTGCCCTAAGTGTCGCATCCTCGTTTTCCTTCTGGTGCAAGGACTCAGATGGGAGCAGGATTGCACGATCGAGTCCATACGGCAGACCCCGGTGTCGTCCTCGTACCTGCATGGCAATGATGATGAGCTTGGAAAGGGTGCGGAACTGTCCGGAGAAGGAGGTGTTGAAGCCCGGAAAACCCTGACTGAGGCCGACAGTACCGTACGCAGATACTATCTCGAAGAGAACAGAGAACAAGCTGAATGCATACTCATTTGTGTTGTCAAGTCGCGAGCCCTCGATTATAGCGATCAGGAAGAAGCCCAGGAAGACGAACCACAAGTCAAATGACAGCTGGCGGCGTAGGTGGTGAGACAGGTAGCTTGATTGCGTATCCTCTTCGCACACACCATTAGCCCATACACCAAGTGATCTCTCTTCATATACGTTGCTTTGACGTATACTCATAGCTATTGGGAAGACGGAGATGTACATCATGATCATGTAGCTGACCTGAACTGCAGGGTGGAGCTCGGGAAGGTTGACGACAGCGAAACCGGCGGTGCGCGTTGAAGCAGCTTGGAAGAGGCCAGCAAGGAACCGAATCCCGTGAGGGAGAGAGGTGACAGTTGGGTCTTTCAGCTACGCTCGATTAGCAACGTAAAACACGCTTAAAGTTTATGACATGACCTTACATCGAGAACGATGAAGAACATCAGATCGACACCGTTCAGAAGAACCAGTATCCAGAACAGCCACCAGTTGGCCTTACTGGGAAACAGAAGCGTGAAACATCGACGAGGATGGTCTAGCAGAAAGCGAAGTTCTTCCCATACGCCGCTGGTTTTGGGTACGCACATGGAGGTTCCCCAGATGACAAATCGAAGCATACAGGGAAATCCAGTGTTACCAACGATAATCAAAAAAGTACCTAATAATAGGGGAAAGACCGCCTGCTGGAAAGAGATCATCGAGTCCGGAGTTAGGGTAAACCCTAAATCGTTGAACATAGAGGCGGGTGTGAAGAAACCCCACCACGTCGGACTGATGCCAACATCCTCGACCATGGCGCCGTATTGAGCGCTTCTATTGATCCAGGGCAGCAAGCAAACCATGCCTAATAGATGAAAGCCTACGAAAAAGCACACAAGAATTATGACTAGTAGTTTCAAGGCACGGTACTCAATGCCGCCCAGTTCTTCTCTCTGCTCCTTGGTCAAGTCAACAAAATTCGAGTTGCGTCCAATAGTTGGAGTCCAACTGAGGTAAGGTATGGGATCATCATATTCATCCTTAGTCCTGGTTAGGAAGCTGGTAAACGTTCCCGATCTTGACCTAGCGCGAAAATTATTCGTAGGAGTAGGGACAGATGTGTCCGCTTCTGTCGTCCCAGACCGATTGTACAGAGTGACTCCGGCTGTGCGGCGTGGGCGATCTGAGACATCGATGGTGATGTGATGCTTGAACGGGTGTGCTTCGCCATCAGTTTCTTCCAGGAGAATCGAGTTCGGCAGTTTGCGGCTTGGGTTGGATTCGTGCGAGACTCTGCTCGGAAGCCTGTGTAGATTCTTGTCACTCTCATCAACTTTCTCTGGGACATGACCTCGGTCGAAATCTCGTGGGCCAGGGATTCGCAGCGTGCTCCTAACCGTAGGGTTTTGTTGGGTCTCGGTGAAGGCTATGCTTCTTTCCTTGCTTGCCTGGGGCAGACGACCTACAGGCAGTTCCACAGGGGTGAAAAGTCGTCCTTGTTGTTGTCCAGGCGTGCAAAGGCTATAGTCCCTTACCATGTCCGTGGCTGTTTGATGTAGAGCTGCAGGCGGTTCCATTAAGGGTTGATCGGGTTCTTCAACGCTGGAGCGCCTCCGGAGCCGGATGCCGTTACCAGTTCGGTCTTGCCCGTCATTGAAGGCAAACTCGTTTTCGATAAAACCACCATGTGCATGTCCACTGGAGCCACGTATGACTCGGATCTCACGGGTGCCGACTCCTTGTGAGGGTGGTACCATGTCGCGTTCGATGTCGGCCATCTTTTCCCCCTTTTTCTTTGGAAGTCTCCGGGTGCGCCGACCCCTCATCCGCGATCTGAGCACGACGTCTTGAAACCGTTTTTCGAACCAGTAAAGTCTAACGAAGACGACGGAAGTGTTGATGAAGATAGGATTACAGACGCAGGCAACGAGCATTATGACAACCTACTAATGATTAGCCGGGCGCTTAAGGCCATTTCTTGTTTACAAGGTACCTGCTGATACAGCGCTAATACATTGACATCGATCCTGGCCACCTCGTCAGTCAACTTCTTTTCCAGGGTCGGTAAGAGGCCTACGTATTCAGGCCGCTCTGTGTTGCTGCACCGCTGGCGAAGAAAAGTGCATCGATGTAAGGTATGCGCCCGTTCCCGTACATGATGATGGAACCGAGCAGTGTCCAACCGATGATATATGAATCTACCAGTCATTCAGTACGCGCTCAACCTTCTCCTATCAGACATACAGTGGAGTGCTATGAAGTCGGCACTAGGTATGAAAGTGGACATGCCTTTCGGCAAGTGCTGTTTGATTTTCATGAACGTGGGAACCCATGGTCCAAACATGCTCGCGTTCTCTCTAACGCGTGGTAGATGCTAGAGTGGTGTATCTGGTTGATTATATTCAGGCTTAGTGGAAGTACAAGAGATCGAATAACAATGGGGCTGTTGCACGGGGAGGTTCAGTCCAGAAACTTGGTCAACAGAACTCGTCAAAGTTAGCGTGTGGTCCTTAGAATCGCCGCTACGCCACATTGCCGAGGAAGAAACTGCATCCAAAACATCCCACTGCATCAGCCCAGCGGATGCGCGCCAAGGGCTGAAACCGAGCGGCCGAGTCGTGGATCCGTTTTACCCGACCTCACGGTCCACGTCAGCATCAGGCCAAGCAAATGTGCGGACATGGTCGTGTCGTATTGGTCACCGTCACTGCCAAGACCCGAGCGTTTGCGGGGGCTTTCTTGATCTCCACGTCATGTGCCCTCTATTTCTTGGCAAGATGCGCCTACCTAAGGTCGGACACTGCGAAGCGAGACTCACGGCGTGCCGAGACTGACCAATCAGCTTGCGGTATTTTTGTACTTCCTGCGACCTGATTGGTTGGTCTCGGCACACTGTGAGTCTCGCCACGCAGTGTCCGACCTTAGTAATTGGAGTGCCATTCGACATTCAAGCGCTGTTTTAACCTGAACGCTTCTTCCACCAGAAAATCAACAAGTTACAAAAACTACCTCTTGTACTTTTCATCTGCCCGCATATCACTCTTGACGAGAGTGATAGGTTGTCGATATCACATACCCCGTTCCAGCATCTTGACTGGAGTGCCTCACCTAGCCAATCACGGCCGAGACTGGGAGGAGAAGACTGTTCCACCCCCCGTACTGAAGCCTCATGGAGCCCACATCCTTCAGTTGTTCTACTCAATTTGTCCACGGCATAGCCCGCAGGACGAAACCTCGAAGACGTGATTGTTAGCTACATTCACACACTTCTACCGTCAAAAAAAAAGTTTGCAGTCCCAGTTATCTTTATGTATGGTGGCTCTTTGTCCAAGCAGCATCGATATTCTCCTAATCCGGTTTTGCAGGCTCTACAACAAGACGACTGGGTTTACGCATTTGCTCGAAAGCCAAATCTAGTCAGCGGCCAATCTGGAAAGTGTCTTACTATATTTGATAGCAGCACAATGGTGGTTGAATCTGGAAATACTCTAGGTGCGGCTTCAAGTCACGTCGCATTGATGACGCTTCCTGCCTCCACAACAAGACCATGCTCGCAGCCACAGACTGACTCCGGTGGGATGTGGCCTTCCAACCCTTCGGCAAGTGGCGCTTCCACCAACGGCAATGTGCTGTCAGAGCTGGCTGAACCTAAGATGAGAACACGCATGAGTGACTTGTCCTACCACAATTGTAACGCGAACGGAGACTCCGCAAGACTCGAACTCCGAAAAGAAGACGTGGAGGAGAGGGCTACGAACGATGCTAGCTTGTGCCGTCCTCTGCTTTGTAAGCGAGCCTCAGCAGTCGAGCCAAAGAAAGCCGTCGCTCTTCATGCACGACTCTGGGAAGAGGAGGATGGGCATCACAAGCACAGCATCGATAGTGTCAGGCGCCGGGGAAAGTCGTTCAGCATAATACGACATCTCAAAGAGCAGCAAATGCTGCATCTGGCCTCCTATTGGATCAAACGGTGGCGCAAGAAAAAGGAAGAATCAGTTACACGGCAAAGCCTGACCAACTCTACTGGAACCCTAGCTCAGAAGTACGGTAGATGTGGACATGTGCTGGGTTGGGGCGCCTTTGGAACCGTGCGCATCGCCTACAAGATGGATGTAAAACGTCCTGAGCACGAGCAGCTCTTTGCTGTGAAAGAGCTCAAGCAACGCCCAGGGGAATCCATGAATAGGTACCACAAGCGTCTAACCGCAGAATACTGCATCTCATCCTCGTTGCATCACCTGAACGTTGTCACGACGTTGGACCTACTTCAGGATGCCAGGGGCGTCTATTGCCAGATCATGGAGTATTGCTCTGGCGGAGACCTGCATACAGTCATTCTTGCCGCTGGCCGAGTCGAGGAGACGGAAGCTGACTGCTTCTTCAAGCAGCTGATACGGGGCGTGGGATACATACATGAGATGGGCGTAGCGCATCGCGACCTAAAACCCGAGAATGTTCTTCTTACACAGCACGGAACCATCAAGATTACTGACTTCGGCAATGCTGAGTGCTTCCGCACAGCCTGGGAAATCAATGCACACATGAGTGCGGGAGTCTGCGGCTCTGCCCCATACATTGCCCCTGAGGAGTACGTTGACAAGGAGTTTGACCCTCGCGCAGTCGACATCTGGGCTTGTGGCGTAATCTACATGGCCATGCGGACCGGAGAGCACCTTTGGCGTATTGCAAGGAAAGGTGAAGATGCATCATTCGAGCGATATGTTGAAGACCGCAAAACAGACGCTGGATACAAGCCAATCGAGCGTTTAAGAAGGGTGAGCCTCCAACGACCTTTTCTATGCTGTATACTGACTTCAACCCAGCGTGCATGTCGAAACGTAATCTACTCAGCCCTTGATCCGAGTCCTACGCGCCGCCTCACAGCTCACCAAGTCATATCGTCTGAATGGGTGGAGCGGATCAAAGTCTGCCGTGCAGGCAGCTGAGTACACTAGGTTGCACTCATAGGATCGACACCAAAGTCAGCGCTAGCGACATCTGCTTTACAGCAAATAATTGGGTTCAGTTGAAAGCTTATCCTGTTTTATGAATCGAATAACATTTTCGTACTGCTTGCACAGACTGCCTTATATAGCTTTACCCGTTCGTAGGGTTCAGATGTTGACAGCATTCTTCATTCGGTCGTCACTCATCTTAGATCCTATCGTCATACGATCCATATTGTTGTACGTAGTTATCTTTCTTTATAGAATGGCTTGTGGAAAACTTCGTTTTCTCTTTCATGCACAAGGAAGTGCCGCTTGTTGTACATATGAGCCATGTGAACGTGGCCAAGGTGGACGGGCAACTCGTAATAATGGCACTGTTGATACCGCTGACAAGATGATCTTCAGAGACATATGGCCTGCCATGACTATATGGCTCAAGCAGCGTTGTTTCGCTATCTACCACGAAGATTGAAGATGTTCCATGATCCACCGACAGTTGTAGATTCAGTGTGGGGTAGAGGATGACCTCGAGCAGACTTCATGCTGTATTTCGTACTACACACACACGAAAAATTCCAGATACTTTCTGGAAGGGTTGAAAACAACGCTGGGAAGCGTGTAATGCCATTGAGTTATCACTCTTTTCTGTGTCCGTAAGTTATGCGTCTCGCTTCACCTCTTTGGGCAATCTGTCGAATGCAATCTGAAAGTCACGTTAGCATGCTTTCATGGCCTACAGACCTCTCTAGCAACGTACATCGAGGGTACTAGCGCACCTGCCTGCAGCCACACTTCGTTTTGCAAGGTACGCTAGCACGTCCTTAGCCCCAACTGCGTCTTGATATGCATCATAAGTGACAGGATTGTGTGGATTCTCTGTGACAAAGTCGAGAATGGACACAACTGCAGAGAAGGTGCTATATGTCGTAAGCCAATCTGCTGTAACAAGAAGCCCTTGCTGCTTCATGTCAATCGCAATGTGCATGATTTCCCGCGATGCGGTGATGCATGCATTGGCGCATGCTATCGTGCGTTGATCAACGTGCTGAGCTCGATGCGACTGCGAAATATAGTGTAGGAACGGGCGGTAGAGCAGCATTTGTGCGTGACAGTATGCCATCCGGAGCAGAGCCGGAACTCTTTGGCTAAACTCATTACCTGACTGCGTCCACAAGGGGTATAGACTTCTGATCGTACCGAATGAGGGTTGGCGATTCCACTCCTCCAATCTTAAATGCCGACGGGAGGTCACAAAGCCACCTCTCCAAGTCGTTCTCAAGTTCCATGATGTTCAAATAGCTTACCATACCAGTCATCGAAGGCGTGTCTGATCGTGAGCCTTTGATCGGATACATGCGCTTGCATATCTTCGCAAAAATTTGAATGATTCTGGTGTGAGCGTTCGACGCCACGAGAACAGGTATGTCTCCACCAGGCTTTAATTGTATCCTTGTTGCAGTAATGTGGTCGTCCTCGACTTCGATCGGCCAATCTTGGTCGATGTCTTCGTCGCTGAGGAATATAGGCAGTCCCAGCATCGTGCCTACATAGGTGTCCATCTTGCGTATAGACCAGAACAGACGCTTTCGGACCTCAACATCGATCTGATTGAAACTTGCACTGGACGACCGGTGTAGTCCCATGTGCAAGGCTGATCGTAGAGCGACTCCAATGTACGAATAGCAGGTAGAAAGCTTGGTGAATGACAGCGAAAACTGGATCATGAAGACAATTGCTTGCAAGGATATCAGATCATTGCAGTCGGCAACGTGCAACAATCGGCGACAGGCCCGGAAATACTTGAATCTGTACAAAATTAGTAAAAGTGACCTGCGAAGAGGGTTGATACTAACCCTTCGTCCATAGATGTCTTGTAGCCAAGCTTTGCAAGATCGGCTTCATCCGAGAGAAGGACGCCGACCGAGAGAACGGCACAGAGCAGTGGCAGAAAGGTTCTCTCTGTAATTCCATGGTCCTCTGGCGAGAATTCGTATATCCGTTTCATGGACTGATTGAAGGAAGGGACATGAACAACGTGTACCAAGGTACTGGAGCCGAGCAGGGCTCTTTCGCACAGCCTCTGAGCTACCATTCTGCAAGGCAGATTGATATCCTGTAGTCGTACATCTTCGGCTGGACCGGCGACCCAACGATGAACGGTTTGCGGTGTATCGTGCGTCGGAGACACGAGCCGGCGCCTTGCAAAGGGCAACAAATCCCCTGAGGGCGACTCGATCACACTCTCAGCATGCCCTTGAAGCCTAAGCTGAGCGTGATAGTTGTGATAAATATCGCTCATTTCCTCGTGGACAAAACTCAGGCTCCCGGGCTCTACCATACGCCCTAGGTGCAGGGATGGTGATCTCTCTGCACCATGTAGCACGATGGGATCGCGCAGTATCTGTTGAGTGCCTGGAGCTCTTACCAATGGCTGATGTTGGGTAGCAGTCTGCAGATGTAATTCGATACTGTCGTTCTGTAAGTTCAAAGTTGGACAGACAATCGAGAGGAACGTCTTTGCTCGCTTCAGTTGAGTTTCGAGGCTCTCAACATACTGTGGTGTGACATGGCGCCGTCGCTTAGACGGCTGATCGAAAGTGCAGTCTAGACAGTATCAGTTTGCGACCAAGCAAGGATATGATGCAGGTGATGCAAAGGGCGACGGACCATAGCCGTACACAGTGCAATGAGTGCATGGCTGCTTGCCGTCGCACTTGATCTTCCCTCCTCGGCATGCATCGCAGGCCCGACTCACTCTACGACGCTTTAGGTTCGTTGAAGTGGTGGGCACGTTCTGTTGGCCTGTATTGTTGTCGATAATTGGACCTTTTTGTGTGCCGATAACGACCTTCTCCTGAGCCTGCAGGCTTTCGATCTGCCCGGACTGGCTCGGAGTCGTTATACGGACGTCGTCAGCCTTAGAAGTTGAGATCTCCATGTTGGTGTCCAGATGATGTAAAGATGTACGCAAAGTCTAAGAAGGATGGTTATTCGCCGAGCGGTAGAGTAGGGAGTGTGGGTACAGCAACTGCAGGAGCTAGCGCTTGTAGTAGTGGAGCCGTAATCGAGTAAAGGTACCTGCCGGCTTCAAGAGCGAAGACAGCGTTGTTCTGGCGTGTGTATAGCAGGTCCGGAGTGCCGAGAGCAATAGTGCCAAGATGCCACAGCCGTGCCAGGAGGAAATTTCGAGCATCATGGCACCGCTAGTTATGCCCTCGCATTGCGTCCTCTGACAGGATAACCAAGCCCAGACAAAGATGTGGCGAGGGAGCATCCAAGCAGAAAGCCAAGCACTTGGCTGACGAGGCAATCTAGCCATTTTGCCCTTGGCTTCTGTGGATAAACCGTGCATGTTTTTCGGTCTCGAGTTTCATTGGCTACAGCCTTGTGCATCATTTCTACGCAGAGAGAGCCCGGCTTCTCACCTCACTTCTCTTTGAGGTACTAATGGATCTCCTCTTTCCACCGCGATGACCAATGTATCTAGGCATGCTCCTCAGGAGCATGTATATCCTACGCTAGAGTGAATATGAAACTGTTACTAACTTAGACTACAAGGAGCCCTTTGATGATGTTCGTGTTGAAGCAAGTTGTTATGCCAGCCTCTGCCACCACAACAGCCATTCCGGCTGTGATGGTTTATTCATGACTGCTGACCAACTTGTCTTAAGAAAACACACGTTCTTCTTATTCTAGAGCAAGTAAAAGGTGTGCAAAATGGTATCCAGCGCCCGGCCCACTCCTTTCGTTTGGGCACAGACGGCTTCAGGAACGCAGCGTTCAGCTACACTTCTAGAGAAACCGATCCATTGATCATGGCCGAACACATTCAGCTCTACTCTCTGAACATAGTACCTTCAATTGTATCTCATCCTTGCTGCTGTTTCATCTTCCATCTGTGCTGCCATGCGCCTCTCACGCCTCTCCCTCAATTCACGCTCGATCGCATGGTTTGGCCCAGGCACCAGACCCCAGGGGCCGCAACCAATCGCGTTCCCCCTATACTTGATTAACAACCCAACACAAACAGGCCCGATGATGGTGTTCAGCAAGATCGCCCAGATAGCAGTAATGAAACCGTCTGGAGAGACATAGGGCGTGTTGTTGTACCCGATCTCCACTATCAACAGACCGATCTCCCCACGCGCAACCATGGCCATACCCAGTAGAAGCGCGGGCGACAGTGAAGATTTGAGAGCAGCGACACGAGATGGTGAATTGGGTGAGGAAGGTGTCCTCTCCAATGGTCGGCCGTTTTCCTCACTATGTGCTTGTGGCGAGCACTCTTCAGCTTTCTCTGGGTCATGCTGTATCGCAGACCATATGGGGATCCACGACCCTACAACAAACTTGCAGAACAGCATGAGCAGGGTGTAGACGACGCCTTTCCAAACTGCCTCTCCCGTCCAGAGATCTAGGAACGGAATTGCGAACCCGATGCTAGCGAAGAAAAGTGGTGCGAGAACATACTGCTGCGCGTCCAAACAATAGCATTCGAACGTGTGTACAAAAGTTGGCGACTTGTGCTTTGAGCGCTCGCCCTCCTCGCGGGACATGACTACGAAGGGACCTTCAGGGTGTTTAGACGGAAGATACGTCAGAAACGTGCCAGCGAGGAAAGCCCCGAACAGTATAGAAGTACCAGCGTACGAAGCAATCGAGATAAAAGCCGACAAGACGAGGATCATGAGCATGATATTGGACAGATGGTCAAACTTGGCGAAGTGGTGCTCGATGAATTTCTGGAAAAAGGGAGCGAAAACACCTTTTGTGAGGATCGGTGTGAGTATCGCCATCGCAGCAGAAGCGACGATAGGTCTTCCAATCAGCCACCCTAGATTGACGCTGCCTCCGCCAGATGTTTCTCCTAGGTCATGGATCACGCTGCTCATAACCAGACCTGTGACATCGTCGATTACTGCGGCGCTGACGAGCACAGCGCCCGCACGTGTCTGGCTAAGGTCCACACTCTTAGAAGCACTTGACATCACGGCAAATGTTGTGCCCAGGCTTGTTGTGCTTAGAGCAGCGCCAATGATGAAGGTTTCCACGGCACCGTAACCGAACCCAAGGAAGAGCAACAAATAGCTGAATGCGATTGGAAAAATCACACCGGTCGCAGCGCCCAAGACCGACAACGTGAAGTTTGCTTGGAGCAAATCGAGTCGGGTAGACAATCCACCCTCGAAGATGATAAGGATGAGACCAATGTAGCCAAGGTAGAGGAATGTCTCCGCCCAGTCATGGTGCAGAAGGTTGGCTAGTGGCTCGCCATAGATGATTCCGACTGCGATTGGCCCAATGATGCCGGCGCGGATAACCTTAGCAGAAGCATACTCAGAGATCCAGAGGAAAGTGAAGAAGGAAATTAAGATCAAGATATCAACGACTAAGCAATGTGTTAGTTGAGATCAGACTGGCTGGCGCGAGGAATGGAAGGATATGCATACTTCTGGGTTCATGGTACTGAAGGAACGGAGCCGAATTGGTGCCTGAGGAGCTCATGGTCGTGGCACAAATAGGTTGAGATGCAAGTTCAACGTAGAGTTCTGGGCGACCGAACTCAAAAGAAGCCAAGCCGTAGCATTACGTCACCAGAGTCCTGACCCAAGACACACTTAACGCAGCATCCCAAGACGTCTCTACTAACGCGATGCACATGGGCCGACCAATGTCAAGTGCCGATCTCGCCATGCCAAGGGATCAGCTCCGCTTCATCCGACGGGCCAAGCCGCATAAGAGGCTAGCGGATCCCTAATCGCTGTCATTAGCTGCAGCTGACTTGGCAGCGGGGATGGAGCCTGTAGCGAGCTTGGCGGCTGCTACGACTTATTCGTTGAGCTATCCACGTGCATCCACGTGATCCTTGGCAACAATTCTTCACGCAGAACAAAAAATGCCCCTTCGCCCTTTCAACTCTCGCCAACTGTGCATGCAAAGTCTTGTCTCCGTGCCCTGCCTTCCAGCCTCCTTCACGCTACCAACACCACAGCCTCCACTTTACTCCTGCTCTTGCTCAGATCTGCTCTTGCCAATCAAGGCACAAAACAGGAGGAGAAGTCTGTTCCACCCCCCACTCTGAAGTCTCCATGGATTGCACTCCGCACAACCATCCCACCTATTCCGTTCACGGCACAGCCCGTAGGACAGAATTCCGAGGAAAAGTAGAACTATAGCTACACAAGAGACAAAAGCATCAAGGAACAGATCTACCACGAATAACTATATACCCAAAAGTCTCCTAACATCGACACGATGGGACAGCCAAAATCAGTTTCAATCGAGGGTCATGTCAGCGGGCAGTCAAACAAGCCCCTATCGCAGCCCCCTCATAGTCTGACACTTGAGCAAACTGTGAAAGAGTTGCAGACTGAGACCTGGAATGGCCTCAACGACGCCGAAGCCAAACGTCGTCTCGACGAATATGGTCCAAACGAACTCGGTGAAATGGAAGGCGTCTCTCCCATCAAGATTCTCATTGCCCAGGTTGCCAATGCAATGACGTTGGTGTTGATTCTTGCCATGGCCGTCAGTTTTGGTATCCAGTCTTGGATTGAAGGCGGAGTTGTCACTGCTGTAATTCTCCTCAACATCATTGTTGGTTTCTTCCAGGAATGGTCCGCTGAGAAGACAATGGACTCTTTGCGCTCTTTGAGCTCACCGACCGCCCGTCTGATTCGAGGGGGCCAACAGGTCACGGTGCCGTCTGCAGAAGTTGTTCCTGGCGACGTGATCGAAGTCAAGACAGGCGACACTATTCCCGCCGATATAAGGTTAGGCGAAACTTCTCACACGGCATCCCCTCTCTTTCGAAGCTAACCGGATATCAGAGTCTTCGAGGCAGTCAACTTGGAGACAGATGAGGCCTTGTTGACTGGTGAGTCGCTGCCAGTTCGCAAAGTGGAAGAAGCAACCTTTCCGGAGAAGACTGGTCCCGGTGATCGCCTCAACGTTGCCTACAGTTCATCCAACGTCACCAAGGGTCGTGCCAAGGGCATCGTGTTTGCCACGGGACAGTATACGGAGATTGGTGCCATCGCCGCACAGCTACGCGAGACCAAATCCAAAGTCCGACCAGTGAAGCGCAAGGAGAACGGCAAAGCCAAACCACACCGCTACCTCGAGGCGTACACGCTCACTTTCACTGACGCTGTTGGGCGATTCCTTGGCCTCAATGTCGGGACTCCTCTACAGAAGAAGCTCTCTAAGCTCGCTATGCTGTTGTTTGGCATAGCTGTTGTCTGCGCTATTATCGTCCTCGGAGCGAATAAGTTCAATGCCAGGCAGGAGGTCATCATCTACGCAGTCGCCACGGGTTTGTCCATGATCCCAGCCAGCTTGGTAGTTGTCCTCACCATAACTATGGCAGCTGGCACCAAGAGCATGGTCAAACGCCATGTTATCGTGCGCAATCTCAAATCTTTGGAAGCCCTTGGGGGTGTAACGGATATCTGCTCTGACAAGACTGGAACATTAACTCAGGGTAAAATGATTGCCCGTGGTGCGTGGATCCCAGGCGTCGGGACATACACCGTTGAGAATTCTACCGCTCCCCAAGATCCTACTGCCGGTGACATTCGCTTTGGTTCCCACGCACCTCGAAATATGGACCTCAAGGCTGGTGGCTCTGCTTGCGGTGAAGTCATCTCGATGGAGACCATCACCGGGCACAAGCACGGCCGCTTCCAGCACTTTCTCAACGTTGCGTCTTTGGCGAATCTTGCGGCTGTAAAGCAAAAGGACGACGGTGTGTGGGAAGCTCACGGCGATCCGACCGAGATAGCCATTCAGGTGTTCGCGGCTCGCTTTGGGATGAATCGCACACACCTTGTCAAGGGAGAATCGGCACAGTGGGAGGATCTGGTTGAGCTGCCCTTCGACTCGGACGTCAAGCGCATGTCAGTGATCATGAAGCATTCGAGCGGCAACTTCGTTTTCACCAAGGGTGCTGTGGAGCGAGTCATACAGAGCTGTACCATGTATCTCACCGATGACGAAGACGGAGCTCAAGAGGTCACCGAGGGGTTCCGCACTGAGATTCTGCAGAACATGGAAGCTTTGGCAGGTCTTGGTCTGCGCGTCTTGGCCCTCGCTAGCAAGAAGTATCTTGGCAAGGTTCAGAGAGGAGCTGAAGTTGACCGTGCTTCTGTCGAGTCTGAACTCGTCTTTCGTGGGCTGATCGGTCTATACGACCCTCCTCGACCGGAGTCGGCTCCTGCTGTACGCCAATGTCACGAGGCAGGAATTGAGGTACACATGCTTACCGGAGACCACCCAGAGACGGCGAAAGCTATTGCAATCGAGGTTGGCATCCTGCCCTCCACAGATCGCATGAAGCGCATCTCTGCAGACGTTGCGAAATCCTTGGTCATGACCGCTTCTCAATTCGACAGTCTCTCGGATGATCAGGTTGACGACCTGCCTGTGCTACCTCTTGTAGTCGCGAGGTGTGCACCTAGCACCAAAGTTCGTATGATCGAGGCTCTTCATCGACGAGGAAGGTTTTGTGCTATGGTAAGCCTTTCACTGTATAAGATATTATTGGTTTGCTCATGCATATTACAGACTGGCGACGGTGTCAACGACTCACCCTCGCTCAAGCGTGCCGACGTTGGCATTGCAATGGGACAAGCTGGTTCAGACGTGGCAAAGGTACGGAAGAAGCCGTTCATCCAAGCTCTCCATCTTCGAACCACTGCTAATCGCTACGTAGGAAGCATCTGACATTGTGTTGACAGATGACAACTTCGCGTCTATCTTGGCCGCTATCGAGGAAGGTCGACGAATTTTCGACAATATCCAGAAGTTCGTGCTCCACGTTCTGGCGGAAAACGTCGCCCAGGCTGGTACGCTCCTTGTTGGGCTCGCTTTCAAAGACTCTACTGGACTGTCTGTTTTCCCACTCGCTCCTGTACAGGTTGTCTGGATCATCATGGCTACGTCTGGTATGCCTGACATGGGCCTTGGGTTCGAAAGAGCCGTACCCGACATCCTACAGCGCCCACCCCAGTCACTTAAGACCGGTATATTTACCGTGGAGTTTCTCGTCGACATGGTGGTATATGGGTTGTGGATTACGCTGCTCTGTCTGTCCAGTTTCGTTCTCGTCGTCTTTGCCTTCGGGGATGGCAACCTCGGAACCGGCTGCAACGAAACCTACAGCGAGTCGTGTGAGCTTGTGTTCCGTGCACGCGCCACCACGTTTGCCTGTCTCACGTGGTTTGCGCTCTTCCTGGCGTGGGAGATGATTGACATGCGTCGTTCCTTCCTTCGCATGCAGCCCAACTCGAAGCGTTATTTTACTCAGTGGGCCATTGATGTGTGGCGCAATCAGTTTCTCTTCTGGGCTATCGTCGCTGGTTTCGTGACACTGTTCCCGCTGATATACATACCCGTTCTCAACACGGTGGTGTTCAAGCATGCACCCATCGATTGGGAATGGGGTATTGTGTTTGTAGCCGCAGGAATCTTCTTTGCGGGCGTGGAGACATGGAAATGGTGCAAGAGGATCTACTTCCGTCGTAAGGCACACAAAACGACTGGTAAGGTCGACAAAAACATGGATGTCGAGGATCGGGTGTTCAGTCGTTACTACACCGATGGATCTGTCCCCCTAGCAGCGGAGGCGTCGAACATGCATGAGAAAGTGTAAGTAGAGAGTCGTTGATTGTGGGAGGTGCTCGACAGGAGTAGGTGGAATGGACTGTGCGACTTAGAATGGCTTGCTAGGACGCTTCAGAAGTTTCTGCTTAGCTAGTGTCAGCTGTGAAGCCCATGCGGGCCGGATTACGAAGGTGGTTGGCACGTCTCGATGATGAGACTGATTTCAATGAAACTTGGGAGGAACCGCACTCCGGTCGCAACACTACAATATTTGTTCTGTGGTTCTGAGTTATGACGGAGAGGTGTGTTGTGCAGCAATTTAGGGTTGTGTGGATACCTTCCCTTTCTACTTGTCCCTGCCTCGGATGAGTGTGGTATCGTATTTTGCGGAGGCGAAAAGGTCCATGTTATTATAAATGCTCACGATGCCACGTTTGTCTCAAAGAGGTAACAGTAAAGGCCCAGAATCAAGAAGCAGCTTACGTAGTCGCGAGTACCCGATGTCAATTCGTGCCAAGTTAGAGGGATTTGTGGGCATCGAACCTACCCCACGAGCATGCGGGGAGATTGGCTGGTCGAGCAGGCACCCCGTATGCGCAGCAAGGACGATATTGGCATTATAGAACCAAGTGAAAATATTCTGGCCTGCATAAACTATACAACCTAGAAACCAGCACACGATACGGACGAAGGAGTGACTAATTGTGGCGCAGCGAGGCACAACGAGGCACAGTTGGCAGCGTGCTGTTCGACGCCACTACATTGTCTGCAATGACGTCATAACTTCAGAGATCGCCTGTCTTCACAATAGCCAGCCTTCGTACATCCCAGTTCAACCACTGCCAAACTCATTGGAAAAGATGTTACAATATCCCAAAGTATCCGATCGTACAACTAACGGGGTGCTGTACAGCCCATCTTGTCTCCACTTTGCCGTAAGGCTGGCTGCAGATTGTTCCCTGGAGAGACTTTGGGATTCTGCGGGTGCCTCTTTCCCTGGTCTTGGCAGCCCTCAGGGTCTGTGCGCACATTCAGCCCAAGTCTCTATCCCTGAGCATTTGCTGATCTTTTGCGAGCTTTTCACATGGATCAAACGGCAGAGCCTGCGGTGGCCAAGGCAGCTGCCAAGACAATCCGCTCTTCAGTTGGTTCAAGACACTGACCACGTTCTTCTACTCTCACTTCTGATTCGTCTTGAGGCCCAGTCTCTTCTCCTTCCAAAAATAAGGAATCCACCCTTTTTTGCGGGAAAGGCCAAGGCTCTCTGCACCACCGAGCCAGTAAGGTGATACCCAACTCTTGGCTTCCGTGCACAAAATCGTCAAGCGGTACGGGTAGGTGAGCTGGTCCACAAGAGATATCTATCGTAGCCATGTGCTCTCGGAGACCGCTCTCACTGGCAGCCACAATAGTTGGCCTTAGACCTCTATCCACTATGTCCTACGCCATTCTTTTCCCTTTCTCTGGGCGCCACAAGTGCTTAAAGCACCCTTGTATCTACCAAATGTGCGGCTATCTCAACCTTCACCAACTTCCTGTGGGATCCAAACACCATGGTTCCACCTCTTCAGAAGTACAGCTGGATTCTCGCGATCACTACCATCGCCTTTATCTTCTCGTCGGCGTCTAACGGTGCAAACGATGTCGCAAACTCTTACGCCACGTCCGTGGCGGCGCAGACCTTGAAGATGTGGCAAGCAGGTATTCTGGCTTGCTTTACTGAATTCCTCGGCGCAGTTGCTCTCGGATCTC
The DNA here is from genome assembly GCA_000359685.2 of Pyrenochaeta sp. UM 256. Classification (NCBI taxonomy): domain Eukaryota; kingdom Fungi; phylum Ascomycota; class Dothideomycetes; order Pleosporales; family Cucurbitariaceae; genus Pyrenochaeta; species Pyrenochaeta sp. UM 256. Next base: position 43,114 of record AOUM02000090.1, on the reverse strand, counting down.
GAGTCACGTCAACTATAAAAAGCGGTGTCTTCGGCCTTTCTAAGTTCCAGCCTGTCCCCCCAACTTTCATGTTAGTTATGGGCTGTGCTGAGGTCGGAAGCGCAACTTTCCTCACAATTGCTACCCTTTACGGCATGCCTGTAAGCACCACTCAGACCGTCGTTGGTGCGCTTGCGGGCGCAGGTATTGCAGCGCAGACTCCTTTAAAGTGGAGTTGGTCTAGTGGCAGTCTCTCCCAGATCGCTGCCTCCTGGGCTATCGCGCCACTCCTTGCAGCCGGCTTCGCTGCTACCCTTTTCCTTACCCTCAAGTTTCTCGTCCTTGAGAGGAAAGACCCATTGAAATGGGGCCTGCGACTGATCCCTTGGTATCTTGCTTTTACGGCCGGCGTTCTAGCCCTTTTCATCCTCGACGAATTGCCAAATGCCGAATCTTTCGAAGAAATGGGCGCAGGAAAGACCACCGGTATCATTTTGGGAGTTGCCGGCGGAGTGTTAGCTATTGGGTATCTTTTCTTTGTTCCCTACTTCCACCGCCGTCTAGTCATGAACGACGCCCGGATGCGATCATGGCACATCCCACTCGGACTTCTTCTGTACCGAGAGAACCCTCCCGTCTACTTCCCTGGCAAAGGCAACCAAGTCGTGATCGACTACTATGCGAAGCAGTCAGTCGACGACGAGCCAACCGATTTGGAGAAGTCTCCCGTCAATGTTGATGCTCGAAACAGCTCGACTGCATCCGACACTAAAGGCATTGATAATCGCCAGGATGGTATCTCTACTACTGTCGACCCGAACAATAACAATGGAAGCGACGCTACTGGGCGAGCTCCGCACGGCCTCTCTGTCCCCAACCCTCGCCTTCCTCACGTCAGCCCGAAGAAGCCTGAACCGAGACAGCGCTGGTTGGATCCCGTTCGCGACTTGCCATTCTACTCTCTGAAGAAGATCAGAAATTGGACCAAATACATCCTTTTGCAAGGTGTATCCCGCGATGTTGTCACTCAAAAGAGTAAGTCCACATTTTAAACGACTTGCTGCATTGCTAACGAATGAGTTTAGACCTGGCTGCGGTTCATGCCCGCGCAATTGTGTACGATAACCGAGTCGAGCATCTATGGACATACGCCCAAGTGGCTTCAGCTATGATGATGTCCATCGCTCACGGTTCCAACGATGGTAAGCGATAGGCATACGTACCTCATTCTCTGAGAAAACAGGCTCTGACGATGACCCTACAGTTGCGAACGCTGTTGGCCCCTGGGTTGCCAGCTACAACACTTATACCAGCGGTAAGGTCACGTCGAAGGCCGACACACCTATCTGGATTCTGGTCATTGCTGGTCTATTGCTTGGCCTAGGCTTCTGGAGTAAGTCTCAACCTCGAGAACTCATATTACACCGTCGCTTAATACTGATTCTACCCCTAGTTTACGGCTTCAACGTCATGCGCTCGCTCGGCAATAAAATTACTCAAGTTTCTCCTACACGTGGTTTTGCCATGGAACTCGGAGCTGCTATCACAGTCCTGCTTGCTAGTCGTCTCGGCCTTCCTGTCAGCACGACCCAGTGTCTTACCGGCGCAACTGTTGGCGTCGCACTGTGCAACTTGGACGTTCGTGCTGTCAACTGGAGGCAGATTGGATTCATCTTCTCGTCCTGGATTATCACTCTCCCAAGCGCCGGTCTGATATCTGGGTTGTTGATGGCTATGGCGTTGAACACGCCTCATTTCTAGATTGATGCTCGGGAGATTGGTCGAGGACGTCAAACTCGCGGGCATAGTGGGAGTTCAGCTGCGGGATTATGGCAGGCAGTCTATTCATAATTTCAATGATCTGTAGCCTATTATGTTTTTCCGGCTGCTTGAACACGTTTGTGAATAAGGATGGATGGATACATGATATCGTGCATGATCCACGTCTGACCCCGGAAAACCGTAACGTCATCCCTTGACTTGTAAATCTTGGTTGCGAATTGAAGATAAATACCTTCATATTATTTTACATGATTTATGTATTTACAGTAAGTTATGCGCAGCCCGTATCAAGACACTATTCTAGGCCATCATCCCTCAACTTTCCCTAACGAGATTTACAAGAGGATAATTAAATGACAGACAACGAGTGGATGGCACAAAAAAAAATGTGTCTCGCGACGTGAATAACATGCGGATAGAGGTGACTACAAATAAAGGACGATGCATGCGTTGAAACGTTATCCCCTCTCAACTCCGAACACAAGCTCGATAAAGCACATCTATCCGCTCCTCTTAGTCTAAGTTTCGCTCTCGGCATGCTCAGCTACACCCCACTCACGCGTCTAATACGGCCCTTGACGGAAGCTGCAAACCTGAAATCACCTTGCGCAAGACGTTTCGTCCTCCACTTTCGACCAAACCTCCGATCCCTCTATCAGTCTGGTACGGACGTTGGACTAAATCTTGTCGACGATGCCGGGCATCTGTGCATGCGTCGTCAGTGTCTCAAGACTTTCATTAGAACGCCAGCGATACAATTCCGGCCCACCTCTTGAGATGGGGCGCGAGAAGCGGTTGTGCACCATGATGGAGTTGCGCTTTGGATTGGCGTACGCGTTGATGGGCAGGGCATCGTTGTCAGATAGAATACGAATTTCGGCAGGTTCCTCCTCGATGATGGGCTGCACGCCTTTCCAGCGGTAGAAGGCATCTAGGGCAGGGATAGATAGGCCGTGCCAGACGATCGAGAACAGTACAAGCCAGTAGACTACGGGTATCATGGCGCGGGTTAGGTTGTCTTCTTCTTCTGTTTTGGCTTCGCCAGGTTTTGGGAACAGGTGGCGGGTGTGCTCGACGTAAAATACCGCGCCAATGCCTATTTATCATTAGCAACTTGAGCTTCATGAGCTAAGTACGGCATGGACATACCGATAGGCCCGAAGTAGCCCATGAAGAGCGCCTCCTTCCAATCCTTGACACAGCGCGGCATCAGCCGATATGTCATGAAGATGGCTGGGATTCGACGGAACACCAGGATGAGAAAGCCAAGGATGAATAGTCTGCCGATCGTGATGCCAGTAACGTCTGGCATTTGAAAATCTCTCCAAGGGAAGATTGTTCCGATGTACATGAAGCCGCCGAAGTTGAGAAGGACGTCCAAACAGCTGTTGACTTCATCGTGTCGCTTATCCGCCTCTTCCAAGTACATGCCATTCCAGTTGAGGGCGTTTCCAGCAACGAAGCAGGCGAGTAGGTCGTCAGTACCGAGCGCCCCGCAAACACCGATGGTGAAGAGCTGTGAATACTGCATCAGCAGTGGAGTCTTGAAAGGCTCGAGATTGGAACGCAACTTACACCTACAGCCGCCGGCCAGAGCAGGAAGCTCTCCGAATCGATCCACCTCCGCTTCAACCCGAACTTTATGGCGAACATGCTGCCGTAACCAATGATGGCGCCGATGACGACGGACATAATGATGATGTAGAGCCATCCTTCGACGATCCACTGCTCTATGGCCGTTGGTATGCCACCTCCGAGACGTCCGATGCCTTCTTCCTCACTTCGCCTAAGAAGATGGGCCGTGCTCTCGATAGCTGCTGATACACCCTCCTTGAACTTGACATCCTCTAGTCCTGCGTGGCGGATGAGGTACGTTGCCAGTCTGTTAGGTGGTACGTTAGGTTAACGACATAACCAGCCACCATTGTCGTGCCTATGACTTACAGAAGGAACGGAAACCCGAAACCATCATTGGCACCAGCTTCCGAAGATATAAGCTCACGTAAGGCCCGAGACACGAACTTGTCGGAAAAGGGCCCCTTAGCCACCGCCTGTGAGAGGATAGGATCGGTGCAAGTGACGCACGACCCGATGACAAGTGCGGTGAGAAGGGTCATTTTAGGGATCGTGATGTAGATGCATAGACTGGTGAAGAGCCACATGATCGTCATCACGGGGAGCAGGCATATGGCCATCTCCTTCCAATTGGCTTGTTGGTATTTCGCTGGAAGCTGGAATCCCGCGATCACTAGTTGCAGGCCAATCACGATACGGCACATGCCCTCATAAGAATTAGCCAGGACAATGCCGCGCAGACGCGGAATGCTATTCGAAGATGACTCACGAGGGTAATGGCCTCTTGCTGCCCTTCAACACCGAAGCCCCATCGTTCTGCATCCAGGAACTTAGCTGCCAACGGTCCGAATATGATACCAAGGAGGACTGCAGGTACTAATATGACATTAACATGGCTATTCCATTCAAGCTCAAAAGGGTTCAAAGACCTACACGCTTCGCCTAAGTACCAAGACTGCTTTATCTTGACTGAAAAGAAACCATAGCTAATGACAAAGGCGCCTACTCATGTTAGCGTGCACGTAGAGGTTGCTCTTCATATTCCGTTTGAACGCACCTAAGACGGCAATGACAATGTTGAGCTCGCTGAGATCGAGAGTCGGCATTGTTGCGCATCTAACTCAAACTCCCCGTGACTGGAGCAGGAAAACGGGAAGATCGGATCGAAAATTGGTCTAAGGTCGAATGTCTATCGTGGAAAGGAATGATGAAAAGGACGCCAGGATGCAATGAAGAGATCGCCGCGCAAGTCGTGAATTCTAGCCCAACCGAATCACACTTCCAAAGAGCCTAATCGACAAAGCAAAGGTAGAAGGGGAAAGAAATGAAGAGTATGGCCGAAGAACGAAAGGAAAGGAATGAAGTGCCAGACTTCTAAGGACGATCCCACTAAGCTGCTCCGTCACGACGGTGCGGTATTATATGACTGAAACGCTCGATATCCTTGGAAGCAATCGTCGTTCAATACTCTGAAACGGTATTGATGGGTCCTCCTTGTGCCAGAAACTGGTCATTGCTCTATGGTTTCGTAGCCCGCGGCTTTCAGCCTCACCGTTTGAGGCGGGAAGTGACGCGCTCACTCGAAGACCAGTCCTCCCACCTTGCGTATACTTGTGGATGAACAAGAGTGAGTAATGTCTCATATCCGGGACATTTGACGCGCACAATGTCGTTTCACGGTAGCTTGGCTCGAGGATCATCACGCAGTGCCCGTTGTGGATAAAGATAGAAACGCAGTTTGTACCGCGGCTCTCTGTCTCTTGTTATCTTGTACATAAGTATTTGCGCATGACCCCTGAATATGTTAGTTGTTATCTAGACCTGTCATTACTTGATATCTCAGCCTTGGGAAGTACGCAACCTGAGCCGTCTTGTCGCCAGTGTTGTTGAGCTGGAGCCATCAGTGGGTGAAAAGTGGAATCCTCGGTCGAGGAACTAACATTCTCTCAAATTTGTGACTCGATATTTGTACTGAACAATATTGACCGCCGAGAGCGCGATTGCAGGTGGTGTCCGGGAATGCTGCAGTTCATGATCGTAGCGATAACGGTGGCTGTCATGAAGCTCTTGTGCCTGCAACCAAGAACCCCTTTCCCGCTTGGCCTCTTGGCAAAGTGCCGCTCCATCCGTGAAACCTTGGCAAATGGCAGAACCCTTTCCCTTCCCCATCCCATCTCCAGCATGAATTTGGTCTTCAACAACTGCGCCCGCAAGATCTTATCGCTCTATCGGATCATGGGAACGTCAAACGGAAGTTACACATCTGTTGTTGCGTCCATAGATGGCAATTGCCCACCAGGATCGTTGGAGGGCATCCACAAGTGGCTGTGACCGTGACGAAACAGACAACAATTAATCAATCTGACCTAGACCCAAGCAGATCGAAGAAAGGAATGCCGCTCTTTCTTTCCCTAAGACAACGTTGGTAAGACTAACGTCCATACCTGCGTAACGGAAACCCCGCCGTGGCGGAACGCCGGCAGCACTCTCTATCATAACAACACCAAAAACAATCACACGGTTGAGACAGGTTTTAAGAAATAGGTTCGGCTTACCGTGCAATACGGCAAGTTGGTATGAGCGTCCCGCGACCGCCTCGCTTTGGCTTGCAGTAGGTGCGTCGAAAGCTCATGCATCTTAGCGAAAGTCCGTCAGCTTACAGCTCGTTATATCATCAGCTTTTCCGAGCACTGCACCTGAGCTCTAGAGGTTGCTGTGTTTCTGCGGCAACTCCAAGTCCGCCTGCTGGTAGTGCCAGAAAGGGAGAACTCGCACACCTAGCTTTAAAGTAGCTTAGCTGTAATCTACCGCTGTTGACACTAGATCTGTGGCTATGTGGCTGTGTAGCGCCCCAGGACACCCGAACCGTCTCGGATTAGGAGCAGGGCTGGGCCCCGGCGTGTAGCTCGTGTCAACGAACAACACCCAGCACCCAAAAGCGCAGTCAGCTTCTGATACAGCTATCGTGCAACTTCGAGATGCAGGTGTATCTGCACGACCATAGCTAAGGCGAAAGCTTGCATGTCCTAGACATGAACTGTCGCACCGCCCTCCAGCTCCGCAGACCCGCCGTTGGTCCCTCGTCCGACCCACCAACGTCCTTCTCGAGCACATTGCCACCGCTACATATACGCATGTATAAAATAACAAGGCCCGAGTCTATGCTTCAGCAATTAGAGCGAGTGTTATTGGAAGAACACTGTCGTTGCAAACGCGTACAAAGACGGAGAGGGTCTGCATGTCCTCGGGATACAGCTGTCGTACGGTCATACAACGAATGGCTCTTCGCATGAGCACTGCAATCATTAGGGCGGAGGAAAGGCACTGCAGTTTGATCTCTAAGGGCGATAAGGAGTTCGAATCGTCGATGCTCATGAGCGCTAGGTCGGGCAGAGCAGAGATCTGATGGTAGCCATGCTTGGTAAGGTGTTAACTTACGCCATCTAAGGCTGCAATGTCATCGATAATGACCCTTCTGTCGCTTCACAATGCCGTCCAGTGCGGACGTTCGTGGCAACCTGATGGCCAGGGTGGGCCGGCCGTCCTTCTTGCGACGGCAATCCCAAGTTACATGGTAGAAGTTGTTTAAGTAGAAATGCCGGCACCCCACTGTCGGTAAGTGTTAATGACGCATGATTACACAGGCACGTGATCAATAATGGTATAGAAAGATATATCATTCTAATCTTCGCGACCAAATTAGTCATCTTACAGCTTAATATTGCAGCACAGCGCTGTGTCGGAATCACAGGCGGATGAAACGTAGTACCAACACATAACGTCGCCGGCAAATGTTTCAACACCTTTGCCTCAGAAGAACCGCTTCGCAAGGGCCTGTCGCGCTTGTTGCTAGAAGATCATGACTTTTGGGCTTCGTTAACCGGGATAAGTATCGCCCTATCTTCTTCGTCGTTACTGATCGTGTATGATTTCCATCCAGCTTTAGGCAAATCAATATCACCTTCACTAGATAGAAATTTCATAAACATGCCATGAGTGACAACTACAATGTCTCTCTTCTCGTTGCCATGTAAGGCCACATTTAAATGCTTGAGCTTCTCCCTCATCCTTGCCGCCCTGAGTGTTACAGAATCGCCATCTGCTGCGTATTGCCCTGCTTTAGCCTGCCAGTCCTCACTCAATTCCTCCAGAGCCAAGTTCGGGAAATCTTTCTCTAATACATGGCGCTCTGAGCCAGTGTCGCAAGGCAACGCGCTTCGTTCTTGCAGGTCAGGCTCTAAAGTGAGCTCAATCCCGTTCTCAACACGAAACTCTGAGGATGGGTCGAAGTATCGTTTCTCAAGCACATGGGGAAACCCTGCGAGGGAGGTTTGGATGGCGCGTCGAAGCGGAGAGCTGAGGATTACTGCAATCCGCTCAGGATTGGGGAATTTGCTGATTAGCTGAGAAGCTTGGGCGTAACCGAGAGTGGTCAAAGGCGGGTCAAGTTGAGACATGTCTTTTGAGACGTTATGTTCCGATTCACCGTGGCGGACGAGATATATTGTTGATGCCATAATGCATAGGGATTATGGACATTCAGAACAATGGGCATAAGCTGTTTATTTAAATGAAAGCGGAACCGAGGAATGGTGCAATTAATGCCAAGGATCACGACTGCAGCCTTTGATCACTGCCTCGTGCTCCTGAAACGTTCTTGCTGCGAGTGGCGTGGCCCTCGCTTGCACTTACGGTTCTGTACCGTTTCCGCGCTCCGGCACTCTCAGTGCGTACGCCATATCTTGGCACCGTCAACCACGCCTTGGAAAGGGCGGAGAGCAGCACGTGGACACTTGATTGGACGAAGATTCTGCCTCAAAACTAGTGTCACTGCTGAGATTTGATTCGTTCGGTCACGTGTATGTCCCACTAATAGCCACTTTCCACAACCATCATTACATTTGAGCCTCATCCTGCGCTTAAGACAGAAGCATTCCGCCTACTGAATTGACAATGCCTCTTTCCTCGATCATTAGTTCCATACGCGCTCATACACGCTCCCAGCGCAACAACTCCTTTCAGGCCAACACGGCAAGGCTAGAATGGCGACTCGCGGAGATGCTCGTGAGAACCTGGGACTTGGGCTTTACAGCCTTTGGTGGACCACCTGTCCACTTCCAAATTCTTCATCGAAGATTTGTAGAAGGTGTTGGATTTGGCGGTGGAAGCAAGTGGATTGATGAACAGACTGTAAGCATGTTATGATACCATTATGATCGACCGCTGGGGAAATGAAAAGGACGGTATTGATCAATTGGGGGTACGCATCGTTAATAGGTCTACAGTATCAAGAGCTTTTTGGAATATGTCAGGCACTCCCAGGTCCGGGATCCACGAAGATGGTATTTTGCATCGCAATGATTCGTGCAGGCATTATTGGAGCCATCTTCACCTTCCTCCTCTGGAGCTTGCCTGGCGCAATTGGAATGTATGGTCTATCATTAGGCGTTCAACAAATGCCTGACCGGTTACCTTCTGCAGTTTACGCCATGCTAAGCGGGTTGAATGCGAGTACTGTAGGAATCGTCGCGCTGGCCGCTGTGCAAGTAAGTCTCCGTCACGACAAGTCAGTAGCGGGATAGCTTATGGTCAACAGTTAGCGGAGAAAGCCATCAAAGACCGTCTTACGAGGATCCTAGTTATCATGGGCGCATGTGCGGGCTTATGTTACAACGCGCTCTGGTACTTTCCTGTTTTGATTCTAACTGGCGGCGTAGCCACCGTTGTTTGGGATGCCTGGCTGCAACAGCGGATCGGCAAGCTACGAACCAAATGGGAAGCGAAAAGAAGGCGAGCAGCAAGAAATGAAGGAGGAGATGCTGAAAGCGTCAACGCATCACAGAGCATCCCGCTTGAGGAACATACGCAAGCGGCTCTGTCAGGGCTCACTCAGCGAAAGTCGCAGGTAGAGGGCTCGAGAGGTCGCATCTCGACGGAGCAAGAGCCTGCTAGGCAAAGTCCTTTCGATACCGGCTCAGCGCAAGGAGGCGCAGAAAGCACCGAGGTAGTTCCTGTTGCAGACACGCAGACCCATAACATTTCCGTCAAGCTGGGCATCTCGCTCATCGTAGGGTTTTTGAGTATGTAAACGCCCCACTTTCCAAGCTCGTGCTAACCTTGCATAGTATCATTTATAATCATCATGGTTCTCCGCGGTGTTCTTTACAATAGACCTCGCCCCTTCGATCTTTTCTCGAACATGTACCTCGCTGGCACCATCATTTTCGGCGGCGGACCAGTCGTCATCCCTCTGCTTCGTTCATACGTTGTTGATCCTGGCTGGGTCTCGCCTCGCGACTTCCTCCTTGGCCTTGCTATTATTCAAGCTTTCCCTGGGCCAAACTTCAATTTCGCAGTCTACCTAGGCGCGTTGACGCTCGCCGGTTCCAGTACTCCTACGGTCTTTGGCGCACTGCTAGGTTATCTAGGCATTTTCTTCCCAGGAATCATCCTCGCAGTCGGTGTCCAGTCGATCTGGCAAGCTCTGAGGGCAAAGGCATGGGTTATCAGTTTGCTCAGAGGCATCAATGCTACAGCTGTTGGACTTGTTTTTACAGCTGTGTATCGGCTTTGGGAGATCGGATACTTGACGGCGGAGAGTAGCGATGGTAGAAGTCTTGCTGAGGAGCCGTGGTGGGTTGTAGTGGCCGCAGTTACGTATGCGGAGACCGCATGGTTCAAGGTACCCCCGGCGATAGCGATCGTTTTCGGCGCTGTTCTGGGTTTGGCATGGTTTGGTGCTGTTAGGCAGTGAGATTGTGCCAATGCAGAGCTCGGATGAGCTAAAGAGACGGGAGGCGGGTGTTGGCGGCACGAAACGTTCTGAAATGAATTATTAGAAATATGATCTTGCGTCAATGGTTACGTACCTTCTTTTTAACGAGCCGAGTACACCTCTAGCATGAGTGTCATCTAGCTCCTTTCGCAAGGCTCCAGGCTAAAGGGTTGGCCCATACACATCGTTTCTCTGCAGATAGTTATAAGTCATCACACCACGACTAATTAATAATATCTCTGCTCTACCTGACCCAGCGCTCATAAGCATCGACGATCCGAACTCCTCATCGCCCTCAAAGATCAAAATGAAGCACCGTTCCTCCGCCCTAACGATTGCAGTGCTTATGCGAGCATCCATTCGTTATATGACCGTACCACAGCTGTAATCCAAGATATGCAGACCCTTTCTACCTTTTAACGTGCTTGCAACGACGACGTTCTTCTAGGAGCGACATTCAGCTACTGCTTGGTATATGTATCGGTTGCGATGTGCTCGAGAAGGACGAGGACGTGGTGGGTCGGACTAGGGATCAACGGCGGGTCTGCGGAGCTGGAGCGCGGCGCGACGGTTTATCTCAATGGCATGTAAGCGTTCACGTTAGCTATGATCGTGCATTAAACTGCGCCTCGAAGTTGCACGATGGCTGTATCGGAAGCTGACTGCGCTTTTAGGTGCTGGGTGTTGTTCGTCGATATAAGCTATACGCTAGGGCCGTCAAACCGAGCCCTGCTCCTAATCCGAGCCGGTTTTCGGGTGTCATGAATTGCTTGGCAAAAGTGCCGTTCAGCCACACAGCCACACAGCCGCAGATCTAGTGTCAGCAGCGGTAGATTACAGCTAAGCTACTTTAAGCTTGGTGTACGGGTCCTCCTTATTTCGCCCTTCTAGCAGGTGGACTTAGAATTACTACAGAAGCACGACAACCTCTCAAGCGCTAGTGCAGTGCTCAGGATAGGATAATAATATAACAAGCTGTAAGCTAATGGACTTTCGATAAGATGCATGGTGTTTTGACGCACTAACCGCCAGCCAAAGCGAGGCGGTCGCGGGACGCTTATAGTAAATTGTTGTATTACACAGTGAGCTAAACTTATTTCTACAAGAAATTAGGAGAGAACAGACTTTGTAGCGTAAAGTTACTATTCCAAGAATATCTATTGTTATAACCTGTTCTTAAGTTTGTTATGTCGGGGAGTGTCTGTGGCGTCCCGCGAGACAGGGTGTCCCGTGGCGCAGGGATGGACGTTATCCCTTGTTCACAGATTTTCTATTTTATTTCTAATTTTAAGTATCAATCTCCTCTTTTTTCAAATTAGGTGCTATTTTTTAACACCTAACGGTTTCCAGCATAGGTCCTTATTAGATGCGGGATCGTACCTCAAAAACATCCATTTGTAATTCATAATATCGTTATATCTAAGCTTCTCTTTCTCCTAGAAGACGTAATTATCTTACTATAGTAGACTAAAGGCCAATATGCGCAGTCTTTAGCATTGAATATTAAGTTTTAGTTCAGCCACTAGCTATAAATTAGATGTAAGTCAACTTAGAGTACAGTAAGACTGCATTCATTACTAATTATACCTAAGAGGGTGATTACATTGAAGATAATATAAGGAACTGTTATGTAGCTTGCCGTAATGGCATCAGCATTCTTATCCTGCTATACTTAAATATTACTAATGCGTGCTCGCCATTCTTAGATAGGCTAAAGGGATGTCTAAGTAAGTAGAAGTATATGTGCAATATGCTAGTTAGGAAGGCTAACTCTCTATTTAATGAACGGAATGGAATTCCGCATCTAATCCCAAGCATTATGGTAGTAAGATAGGTCTACTACGAGGGCAAGAAGATCTTTAACCGACTGCTTCTAGGATGCTGTCTAATCTATAGCACGGAAAGGATTAGCAAAAGTTTAAAAGATTATAGGAATTTACATCACCGTATATAGTAATTTAATCACTGCAACTGATTAGAAGGTGCACTAAAAGTGATAGTTATCCTATATGTCCCTACTAAGGATTGTTCTGTCCTCCTTAACCTAGTTTGGTTTAGTCTTAACAAAGGTTATGAATATTATAACTACCTAGATTGCTAATTCTAAACCTAATGTAGAAAAGGTTGTGAAAGTCGATAAATTAATCCGAGCTGCAGTCCTATGCTAAGAAGTGTTATACTTATTTACTCTAACATACTATGTTTCACGATATATCTATACGGCCCGACACAGTCCGCGTACCCTAAAGGAAAAGCTTAAAGAAGCACTATAACGCATTGCATGCATAATTAAAATAGTAATAATGTAGACTCCACTAACCATTTAGTCTGCCTTAAGTTTAATTATAGTATAGTCTTCCCTTCTCCTTCTCAGTCATACAGTATATTAATTTTAAAGCGTTTCTTCAATAATTAGGACTCCACTCGGGAGACTATCACAGTTGACAAACTAGAGGAATTAAGGCGTGCTATAAATCTTCTAGACGGAAAACTACGTAATCTTGAGCGCAACCCCCCCGCAGATCTAACGGCATCGAATAATAGTAGTCAAACGCTGCGCTGTTGACTTTTCACAAACTATGTTAAATAATAAGTCCCTTTAGAAAGAAAGCGTCAACGCACTACAGGGAGAGAGCATAAGTATGCTTAATCACACAAAATTCCTACCCCAGATAGTGAACTAAGCTTGTTGCTAAGTAGCGAATTAAGCAACGAACTATAGTAAACTAATTCTCCCTTTATTGCCACGCAAGCCTCTCATAAAGAGACTCTCTTTATTATAGATAATGCATCCCTAAGGACTCTAGCTGACTTGTATCCATATACTAAGGTTAGATCTTCGCTAAACCTATCCAGCGTTAGATCACCGCAACTAACAAGTAATAATTATAGCGTAACTGATATCCTAGACGATAGTGAAAACGACATAGCGCACGAAGAGTATCTATTCCTGGAAGATGAACCTCTAGAGGCTCCAGCTAGCGCACATTTACATGCTGGGGTTGGATCTTCGCTAAACCTATCCAGCGTTAGATCACCGCAACTAACAAGTAATAATCATAACGTAACCGATATCCTAGACGCTGGTGAAAACAATATAGCGCACGAAGAGTATCTATTCCTAGAAGATAAACCTCTAGAGGCTCCAGCTAGCGCATATTTACATGCTGGGGTTAGATCTTCGCCAAACCTATCTAGCGTCAGACTATCACAAGTAATAAATACTAATCGTGAGGTAAACTCTATCCTAGACTCTAGTAAAAACGAAGCGTACGAAGAGTCCCCTCTTCCTCCCGCATATAAATCTCCGCCTAATCTATCAGGCGGCGGATCGCTACCAGCAACGCTTTGCGAAGGCCTTAAGGAAAATACTATCTTAGAGTGTGGTGACTAAGAAGTAGGGTGTCTTATGCGCGAAAACTCTATAGAGAACTACCATAGCGCTATCAATAATCTTCACTAATAGTCGCCGTCTAACTTCAATGAAACCGCTACGGGCACCAGCTTAGCAGGGTTAGACTCCTTCTTACCTAATAATAGTGAATGGTACGGATTGTAAGGCCTCCTAGACTATTTAAGCGCCGATGACCTATTAGTTTTGGAATTTTGAGCACTCTTATCTAGTGGTAACTTCTATCTTCTACACGAAAGTTCTCATTAAGATAGCTGCATAGTACACGAAGATTAAGTTCTTAGCCCCATAATCCGCAACGCGACCATATCATCAGATCTACTACACGGCATCCTCCACGCCATTCTCCCAGACTTATACTAAATTACCAAGTAGCTCTCGTATAAAGAATTCCTATCCTTTCTAAACGATTAGAGCAGCGCAGACTTCAGCGCGCTTGTAGTAATTATCAATAACCCCATACCATGGCTAGTGCTTGTGTCGCCGGCTCACGAGACAATTATCTTCATCTCGGATCATCCTCTATAGTGGGAGGGCGTTCAGTCACACCACAAATAGCACGCATCTTTCCGTAAAGTAAGGTAGACACTTAAAAATATTTGCCCTAAACTAATCTGTGCTTCTAGCCGAAGGAGATCGACTCTAAAATCGAACCTACGTTGCACTCCGTGCGCCTAGTAGAATTAGAATACAACCGCGGTCCCTTGGATAACACAATATTAGACGGAATTAACCTACGACGCGACTACTTTAGAGCTTTGCTAAGACCACGCAAGCTAAATTCCCTGCTGGAAGAATTACAGATACCTTATTTAGGCGAGTGTACTGCTATAAGACCTGTCGCGATAGAAAGCACATATAAAGTAGTAGATCTAAATTCCCAGCTAATTATAGATATACCTAGGTTCGACGTAGAAAAGATGAACTTAGTTATATCGCTGAGAAGTTCTAATCTAACTGATGAAAGGTGCTTTAAGATACTATTGTGTATCTATAAAACCGGGAGCCTATATCTATTAGAATTATTAAAAGCCTCAGTAAGCACAATAATAACGGTCTATACCACATACCCTTATAAAGAGGCGTCTATAGGGGCTCAGATTATAAGACTCTCTTTAATCCATTAATACCTAGATACCTAAGGGTATATAAGCTATCTAACAGTTGCTCGAAGCCGATTTATTAAGTTTTATTATTACTAAACTTATTAACAAGCAGTGAATTCACTCTTAGCTACAGTGACAGCGCGTAGGCTTAAGAGGAGAAGACGCGCTTATCGCATAAATATAGATTTATACCGCAGTGGCTTAAGAGAGCTCTAGGCTACTCTAGAAATAGATCGTGTAGTATAAACGTACTCCGTTACCTCGGGTAAACTATCTAACATAGTGAAGAATAATGTCGTCGAGCGTCTCTAGAGGGAGTACGGGCGATATTCAGACGAGGATAAAGAAAAACTAAAAAGCGAAATTAGCACCTATATTTGGAATGGAAAAATGATGCACTTAATTCTTCAAGGGTGGTCCACGATCTTAGATCCTATACTTCTCCTATTTCTTCTAAGTTCGACTCTACCTATTATAGGCGAGCAGATTAGGCGACAACTAAAGAGAGGAATACGAATTAAAGAGTAAGAATTCACTACATGCTGCTAACTCATCTACTAAACGGACACTTAGTATTAATAGCTTAAGTGAATTAGAAGCATAGTGGATAGGGTAAGCACTAAAAGTCCTCCGGCCAGAGCTGCTAGAGAGTATGCCCGAGATAGCGTTAAAGCTCCTTAAAGGTTCTCCTATAGATATAAGACATATACGAACACGAGATCCTTAATAATATCGCAGTAGACCACTTCAATTTTTGCATAAATAAAATCACTAATACGCGATAATTTATAATTCTTAACTTAAATTAATTAATTAATTAAATTACCTTATAATACTTTATAAAATACGCTGTGCTTAAGAATAGTTACAGTTTAACTTTTACAATAAATAGTATATTACTAAGTAAATTAAGTTACCCTAGGAATTAACTTAAAGAACTTTATAAGTTATATACTAAAGCACACAGAGGTGGATGCGAAGCAGCACAGAACCCTAATTAGGCGCAATATAAGACACTTCGTCTGACTTAGGGCGGCACAGCACGAAGATCCTAGTTAACGCCTTGTAAGGCACACTGTCCAGAACAGGGCAGCATATCACGGAGCTATTTAGATCATAATCATTCAACATGTCCATATTGAGTATAGTTCACAATTGCGATAGAGGGCAGGGTGCAACGATCGCAGCAGTACGGGTCGTCCAAAACTAACCCTCTAAGAGTGGGACGTCTGTCCTTAAACTAATATAGAGGGGGTTTATCCTTAAACTGCTAGTATGTGCGGATAGGAAACTAATTATAGAAATAAGTTAGCAGAGGGGGGCGGTCGATTTTGGGCAGAATAATAAAATATGCTTGCACACGCTGGTAAAGGATATAAGAAGTCCATTTACTATCTTTATAGTCAATTAACTATGTTTAACCCTAAAAAAGTAATCATAGATCGTCACAGGGATATCAAAGTTCTTGTTAATACATGCACATTTATTGTGTCTAGCCGAAAAATAGCCGCCTTATCACCTAAGTTCTACAAATTGTTTCATAACTTAAATAAGGTTATCGAATTTTAAGTTAACGTAGATACCTTCTATTAGGTTGCGCAAATAGTATATAGATATTTTATTCCTTAAGCAGATATTAACTTTCATAGTTTAGTAAACCTATCACGGGTGATTATAGACTACTAGATACCTATAACCTCTCCCCTCTACTCTCTGGTAAAATACTCTTTCATAGTCTAAACTATTTAGCCTAGGAAGATCCCTACCGAAAGGCTTGTGAGCTTTCTATAAGTAGCTAAAGTGCTTTATCCACAAAAGCTCTTTAAACTCTTACTAGAGATTTTTAGTCGCTATTAAAGCTCTTTAGATTCGAGTTCTCTAGAGTACGATAAAGAAGGATGTGCTCTACTACTTAGTACGTTAAGATTCGTCAATTTAATTTTGCGTAATTACTAATTTATGTAACAGTAAACATACTAATAAGGATAACACGTGTACAGGTTGATATTGTAAAGTTAATACTTAACAAGACAATTAATTGTAATTATGTTAAGTTAAGGTATATTATAGCGTAGATCCTTAAAAAATATCCAAGCCTTAAGGAGATTTAGTTGCGTCTGAGCGATGAATCGACTACTCTCGACGTAATACAGTGCTCAGCTATTCTCGAAGTAGCTAAAAAGGAAGTTAAAAACTATCTATATAAGGCCATTACCGCGGATAAGCATTCCGACTTTAATAACTCTAGCTAGAATCTAGCTTAAGATGTTAATATTTGCGCTTTAGCATTAGATAGGGAGTCTAATAGTTCTCCTAATGGCTTCTGCACTGTTAATTATCTAATAGAATATATAAATATAAATAAGGGTTTAGACGGCAGTAGTAAATTATTAGATAGAGAGGGGGACTGGTTAGATCTAATTAAAGAAACAAGATCAATTAAGTCGAGCTGCATAGTCTAACTAGAGTAATTTAAGCCCTTAAGGATAGTAGTAACAAGTCCTTACTATACTACCTCTGGTCCTCCTATAGGGAGTCAGATTCCTTTCGTTCCTCACTAGCGTTGGTCTGCCTATCTAGGCCCCGGAGGTTTACTTGGAATCAAAAACTTCGCACGGAACAGTGCGTTAGAGGGTTTTTAGCAGAGAACGAACTGCGACAAATTCAATTAGAATTTTAAGGAATAGCCTATTACTGGTTGCGCTTCTAGCGTGGTTATCTTTCATATAGATATAGGAGTCGACGGCTCGAGCGTGGCATAGACTAGTCCTACACAAACGCACGTACGGGGTAGTATATAGATTATAGCGTTAAACATAATCTTCAAAATAGCGAATCGTCTAGTACTCTAGATAATTTAGTTAGAACACCACAGAAGAGAAGGTTAGATTCGAGAAGTAAACGCTTTATAGGTAACGCATACTGACATATTCGCTTTTAAGAAAGGAAGTTACTATTTATATACAGTAAACTACTTAGTAATCAAATTAACTAACTTTTGTTACTAACTACTTTAAGTTAACTTATTACTTTACCAAGTTACATGTTCGAAGCTTAAGTTTACTACTACCTAGTATAGCCTTCCTTACACTCTGTAGCCATAATTCGCAGAAGTCCACCATAGTATCAAAGCAGGAGCTTAGTCCACGCGATCCTATGCGGACCACGACCCGCTACCGCTACTATCCAGTATAGTCGTTGGTTAAGTGTAAATATAGTCAATACCTGGTTGTTGCACCATGTCCTAGCCTACTTCACTATTCAGGCATATGACCCCTTCCTGGCTACCATGAGCATGCAGCGGAAATGCTATACCTTCGTTATCTTCAACTACTCCACCGTGGTCTGATCAGAGGCAAGGGTGCTTATAGGGGATCTCCTTATCAATATCTAGATGTTTCATCATACTATTAAGGCACAAATGTCTGTCCTTTATCTCTTATAGTAGTTCCTCAGGCTAGTTATATTTATTCTTCATAAGGCGATACATTAACTTAACAGCTGCCGCTAATTTTTAATTTTACGCTTCGAGGTTCTCTAAATATCTAGAGGGTCGGTGAGCTAATTGAATACACGCTGATGTAGGGGCCTAACTTAGGCGAGCGGTTCTTAGGACCGCGTTTCTTCGGTACTTACTTGTAGTAATATATAATATTGAGACTAAGACATTTTCTACATGGAGAGAGGCCGTTACACTATACAATTAATTAGCATATCCTCTTTACTATCTCCAGCACGTGTACCTTTACTTTTCTAACCTGATAATTGTTGCACGCATACACTATGCGCTTAGGCTTCTCTATAGCGCATGAGACAGTTACTGGTTTCTGCGTTCATCTAGTGTCAACCTATGCGCCTTTTAAATAGTAGGAAGCTAACCTCGCCGCAGGCCGCTTGCTAGACGCCAGAAGCGGCACAGTTCTTGTCACCCTAATTCCTTGACAACCTAAAACAGCTAGTGCAAGAGCTCGAGCAGGGGATCTAGTTGGTCATCTAACGCAATATAGACTAGCGGAAACGCTGTATTACTCTATACAGTGATATAGAACGCGTCTATTCTTCCAATCCCGTTACTACTAGAACTAAGACTTTAGTTATGTACAATCTACCAATAGAAATATAAAAGGATATCCTAGACCTTACTAGTAAGTGCTAGACCTAAATTCATAAAGCATGACACCTGCTTAGACGTAGTTTTAGACTCTACAAGCCTTGTGTCCTTATGCCTCACCTCTAAACACTTTTAGCGACTTACGAATCTAGTATTATATAAGCATATCACTATTAATCTAACAGAGTATTATTCTATAGAAAGATTTCTAAACTATATTAGTGCTGGCGCTGGGTAGCAAATAGCGTCGCATACAGAAGGTTTAACTTTCATCGATAAGCCTACACCTCTAGAGGGGTTGTCGTCAAGGAAGTACTCGCGGTCTATAACGAGTAACCTATCACTACTATAGAGTCAACGGCAAGAGAGGGAATTTCTTATCTTCTTAACTCTATTTTATATCCCCCATAACAAGCTACGGACATTCTAGTAGGGTATTTAATTCGCGAGATAGAAACCACTAACTCTAAAATAGGTACTTATCTAGCCGCTCTCTAGGACTTAGAGTTATTAAATAACTCTACTTAAAGCAATCAAACCTAAACTATTTATAGGTCACCGTGCAAGAAGGTACTCTATTCAGCTATCTTAAACACCTACACACCGTCAATATCTAATTTACACAGCCAGACTACTTTAGTCTCTTTATTCAGCAGCTCACTTATTAAGTCTATAAAAATCTTTAGAATCTTCGAGTTAGCGTTAGTAGCAACCTAACAAAGTATGCAGGACTATTCTAGACAGTAATCTCAAGAGAATCTATTAGACATAATTTAAAGCTATTTAAACTTAAGAGGCTAACTCTTGACAGCTTTAACCTTCGTGATATGCACTAACCCGTATCCGATATAATACAACTTTAATCATTAACCCATTTTACACTATAGAGCTATCTCTATACTAAGCGGTTTTTGCTTAATATATACCACACCTTCAGTAGTTAGAGTCGCCTTATCAGTCTCTAATATTTCGTAGTCTTATTCTAATATAGTCTAATAAACAACATTAGGGATACTATAAGTAAACTCCTTAGTATGTGCAGTCTACATTCAGTCTATCTAGTGTAGGAGAGGGACCTATAAGCATGCGCACAGTCTACTTTCGTGGCTATAAATCAACTTACTAGCTCTCTACGGTCTATTACGTTCCACGAATATAGCCTTAAGTTTCCCCACAACACGACGTCAGGTTTCTACAGCTCCGGTCTAACTTTCAGTAAGGTTTTTAGTAGCTATAAATGGCTACAGTAATTAGGCCTCCAGGTAGATGCGAAATACGTTAAGCTAAGTATATAGAAATCGTTCCCTCATCTAATTAAGTAATCTAATTTCTAGGTTAGTGCGTCCGCAGATTAGATAAATCATTACTAACTTCTATACCTACTAAGAATAACTTAAGATATCTACCTTCCCTTACTCTGCTGCACTTAAGATAGTACCCTTCCTAGAGTACCACTAATAAGATAGTAATAGCATGGAAGCTACAAGAGTTTACTAATAGGCTTTTTACGTTTATAGAGAGAAACAGATTTTATCGTTACCTCCAGTCACTAGTAATTAGCATATAGGCACCACCATCACCACATCGCTACGGATCGATACCTCCTTAGTATTGTTACATTAGAGGAAAGCAAAGAATACGATCCAGGGAGACTATCACTATCGCAGTGCCAGTTTCTAGCATGACTCTTCGAGTTCTAGAGCCTTTATCTAATATAATTAACTATAATCCAGGCTGCAACTAGCTTGGTAGAAAAGTTAGCCAATTCCGCTACACAGCAGATCATAGGCTTATTTAGAAGTTAAGCCGGTAGTGACTGCGTGTAGGGTATAAGCTCGTGAACCTTATAAATAATTATATATCCTTAACTTAATTTGATAACATATAGTATTGGAGCACTCTTTTGGAGACCTCTCGTACGTGGCGTTATGCAAGGACGCGATAGCACGTCATAAATAGCGTCCAAGTGATAACATAGTATGTAAGATTAGAGTACTTTAAAGTATTTAGGGAAATCCTAACACGCTCAATAATTATTCTGTTAGGGGGACACGATAAGGAAATTCTTACAATAGCGTTCTCATACACGCGTCCTTAATCTAACTGCATATAGAAATAAGTGCCTTCAAAATAGTTCATTTCCAACAAAGACGCATTCGCGTAGCGTTTATTAAGCCAGTTACAGCTGCATTAAGTTAACTTATATACCTAACAATAGGCCTATAGACGAGACAATAAGAGGTCCAAAATATCTCCGCGAACAAATTATAGACCTAGACGTACAATCAAAATACCAGTTATAACTATATACATTAGTTATATTATCGCTAACATTTTATAGTAGGGGATAATTGGCTAACATTAATCTGCGTAGATATAGGCAGCGAGTATTCAACATAACTTGCATAAATGAAGTCTAAAGCACTGTAACTAGCGGTAGGCAGCTTAAAGAGAGAAATTTAGACTCTAAGGGAGGACGAATGAGTATTTTAAGATAGTAAGTTAAACAACTATCCAAGCATTTCATATCTTCTATTTCTCAATGTAACTTAATAACATAATATCTAAGTCGAAGCAAATTGTAGAAGCCTAAGAACAAGCAAATATAGGGTCTTAGCGCCTACTAAAACTAATAGTATTAGAATAATACTTGTAGAAATAAGCGCATTAAGTATATCTTGCAATGCGTAGTACATAACGTATTCTATACTTATAGAAGCTAGTAAGGAGGGAAATAATACTATTATAGAATTAATCTATTAAGTATAGGGGTTAACCTTATAGAATAAACTCCAGTACGCTGCGTTATTAAAGCGCTTCATGACCTAACGTGCGTATAATACCTCGTCAGAGGTATAGAACACACTATTTAGGAGTGTTCGTTGAATACAGTATTTATAAATATACTAGGGGTTACATGCCCGTACTTGCCCACAATGGAGTAGGAAGAAATAGGTTTAGGAATAGAGATCTTGAATTTGCTTAATAGTGCGCTTAATAGCGTCTATAGCCGCCGTATAAGTATGCGTGGCCTTAGCGGGGTGCTAATTATAGGTAAGGTAGTAGAATACGATCTATCTACTTCTAACGATATTACCCTATGTTACACTACTAGGTACTATAGCCTTAAGAGGATATATAGGAGCAGATATGCGTTGCTGAGATGCCCTACCTCTATTAATAGGTTCTAAGTATGCGGAGGACGCCCTCTAAAGAGGAGCGGAGGACGTCCTCTAAAGAGGAGCGGAGGATATCCTCTAAAGAGGATCAGAGGAAGCGGATCCTAGTCCACTAAGACAAATAGATCCCGCATTTAAGCGTCTTATAGGTTCTTTAGCTCTCCAAATTAAGTTATCTATTCTAAAGTAGTTAAAAAATACACTTAGGATAAGCACATTCTTCCCAAAATGGTTAAGTATATAAGTTGGCTCTTAATGTTATAGTACTTTACGGACTAATAGTAAAAACAGAACGTTATAGGATTTATACCTTAAAATAGTTCTATTAAGATGCAATAAAATTAGATCGTTAACGGAAACTTTCTGTTAAGCAGAGAATATATTCTACTCCTTACGTTGCTGGCTTGCCTCTGATTTAAATCTCTCTATTATTACAGAGAAGGTGCTCTTAGGCCGCTTAAGGCGCATATGCTCTCGAATATCGCAGAGATCTACGTCTAACTGCTGCAGTTTGACAATCTTAGCAGATATAAAGCTAAGTCTAGAGGTAAAATACCCTAACTTCACAAGCCAACCGGGCGGCTCGATCAAGGCCTTCCACTCTTGTCTTATGCTAGGAACAGGATTTTTTCGTTCGCTTCGAATAGCACATAGAACGATCTGCTAGTATACCTACTCAAAGTACTAGGCTTCGGGTAGGTCTATAAGGCGTTCTTTGCTATCACTATATTAAACTACTGCTTACCCTTAAGCCGTTACCCGAAAGGCTTGATTAAGTTTCGATCTTATAGTTGGACATACAGTTTCTAGGGTGAAGAGCTCTCGTATAACTAGTATAGCTAGTCCTATCATTTTTACGTGTTTAAAAAAGGTAGCGAAGCTTAAAATAAAGCCGTTGTGCTCCGTAATCCTCTGTATTATAGCGTTTTATTTAATATCATCCTTTACACGATAGAATAACCTCTTCTTACTACTATGCGCTTTAATACTTAATTAGTCTACAATACTCTATCTTAGTACTAATCCTTCTACCTACTAGATTATTTCCTCATCGCACTAGTGAAAATTATTACTATATACGTCTTTCTAGAAACGGAACAAAGTATATAGGTAAGTTTTAATTTCCTAAAGCCTAGATTAGCGGAATCCTATAAGATGACGCTAAGTGCTAGCCTACCTTATAGCATCTCTAGCTAAGGATAGGCGGGAATGAGCTAAGCTGGAAATAATACTAGAGTGCGGGAAACGATTCGAGTTCGTTAAGAATAGCGGTTAGCCATCCGTTTCGAAGGATTTAATAAAAATTCTTTTGCTTAGGCTTGCTTAGCTTTTAGAGCTATCTCGCTATCTTATCTTACTATTACTAACGTTAGTGAAATTAGACTTAAAGGTATATCTCTTCGTCGGATAGTGCTAGATGTCGCTGATATTTCTCCCGAAGGTTGTAATAGATACCCCTCGGAGCTTCCGCCTTATATAAGTCCACACGCCACTATTTCTCTATATATCCTATAGTCATTTTCACAACCTTTAATCGTGCTTCTCTATAAACACAAGATAGCTCTACTTCTAGTAGTAGCGAAAGCCTTAGATAAGATCTAACTTGGTATAGCTCAGCCTCCGTAATCCCCCTATTAATAATAGCTGTAGCATAGTCCAAAGCATTAATAAAGGCGGGAAGGCTATACTCTAAGTTAAAATCGCAGCATCTAATGTAGCCTTAAGATTAGGGTTCGTTAGCTATAAATTAAAGGTACTTAGCTTATATAAACGCTACTCCTAGAAAATAACGTCTAAGGTCGCCTTCTATTGAGAAGAAGATAACCTAGAGATTTAGAAATCACTCCGGCTATATATTAAACAGTCCACTCAAAAAAGGTGCTACTTATTAATTTTCTACGAACTAAGGTATAAAACCCTAGGCTATCTCAGCTTGCCCTAAACACGCGCGCTATAAGACGCACTAAAACTAACGAGTGGCTATATACCTTTCAGGATCGAACAGAGTGGGTGTTTATAGCTGAAAATAGGTTTTAATGCATAATTAATAGATTAATTTCGCCAAGTTCCTAGCTTCCCTCTGTTACTCTAATAGTTAGAAAAGACCAAAAATTAGCAGCTCTACAGGCCCTCTTCCCCGGGTACAAATCAGATCATAACGGTCTAGCTTAGATCAGCGTCGAGGGATCATTAAGGAGATACCTAAGGCTTATTATCGATATAGACACTAACAAGATATATAGTAGCTTTCATCCGCTAAGCGGCCTAGTTCAGTAACGATATGTCGCATCGTGGATACAAGATTTAGAAAATTCTCGAATAGACGACCTAGTCAATGCGATATTCTAACAGCTTCTGTACTTATTCGTAGATACTGTTTGCTTATTTATTAATGACTTTCTATTAACTAAGGCAGCTTTTAACCTACTTCAGTAATAGACGAGATTAACTTTAACATTAGATCAGCTATAGAAGCTAAGACTCATCCTAATCGCGCATAACAAGATCTTAACTAAGATCCCTAATTTCCCTTATTTCACGCAGACCTACGTGCTTTCAAATTAACTAAAGTCTAAGCCAGGAAGTATGTTTCAGACCATTCTAGATTAGAATATTGCACAAGTACGAAAAGATCAGAAGGCATGTCAGGTACTTTTCTCTGTGCACTACTTAAATAAGCTAGTGCAGTAAGCTCTGAACTATCTAACAAAGTCTAGCTTTACAACGTTAAATCTAGTTCGACTTGCATATAGGCACACAATACAACCGCATTTAGAAGACTATCTAGAAACGTTTATTCGACTTTATAGAAAATTTTCTATAGATTCGGATGTTGTTATAAGTTACATTACATTAACTTTTCTACTTAGCAGCCGTCTACTAGGAATACATTATAAGTGTCATCCTCTAAGGGCGATGCGAAGCTAATTTGGCTAGGCTTTAACACGCATAGCGTATTTAAATTACTCTATACATTCCTATATAGTTAGGTTACTTATTAGTGTACGCTATCTTTAGATTAGAGTAGCACATTAGAAGAGAAGTTTTGCAGTCTTGAAGCATGCTTAACAGCGTTAATAGAATTAACTTAAGTTATATATAAACGAAACCTGAGCTTACTTAATATAGATTAGAAATAGCTTTAAAGCTCGACTATCTGTCTATATTACTTAAGGCAAAAACCTGAATATTACCTTCACTATAGTTATTTAATCTGCGATATCTACACCAGGATATTTAGGAAGCGATAATTGCTAGCGTATACATACGTTCTTTCACAATGCATTCTTTGTTAGCAGCAGAATAAGCTTATTATCTGACTTAAACCCCCGACTGCTAGCACTTAACTATTAGTTTTAGATAGCGGAGGGATTTAGGGAGCTTTTACGCTCTTAGCTCTACAAGCGCTCGAGAGAAGTAGAGATCTTCCTTACTTATTATATAAAGAATTTAATCTAGCGCTAGGAATAAGCTTAGGTACCTTAATTACCTATGCTAAAAGTCTAGCTAATCCTCACAGGCGGCCTTATTATACTTATACTGCTCCTTAGGCGAAATCTTTCTAAATACATTTCTACTTTCGACTCCATAGCGAAGAAAGTCTTTTCGCGGTGTTCAAAACAAGGCTAGCTAACCTAGCTTCTTATATTTATAGCTTCTCTTATTACAGATAGTATATATAGAGCCAAGAACTTTAAGGCGTGTGTAAAAGAAGTCTATAGAGTAGAATCCACGCTCTTTAAGGGAGCTCGATCTTAGCTAAGGCTATTAGGTCTGAAGTACGCTGTCACGACCATATCTATCTCTGACTCTAGACTCTACCTTCTCTCAAACTACAATAGAGACGTTAGTCAATAAGGTGTATACCCAGGGATATAAAAAGTGATTTTAGTTAACTATTGCGTAGGTTATCAGCATTTTAGACCTACTAATCTAGAAGACGAAGTCCTAATACGTAATGCAGCTCGCGCTACATTAGTAGCACTATTATATTTTCTAGCAAAGTTTATTCGTGGCCTTAGTTTTATTTAAGATAGGGGGGCTAGTAAACATAATAACCCTATTAATCCTGCAGAATAGGAGTCCAAAGCTATCTAGCGTATAAATACAGATCTAGTTATCTCTATTAGCACTAGTTACACATCAAGCCACAGATAACCTGCAATAGTGTCTAACAGATTAGGTCTTCGTAGTCGGTTCTTTCCATGACTATTACGTCTTTTTTCAGCTATTATTAATGCTTAAAGGCACTAGGATAATTATATTAATTAAGTTAATAAGCAGCAACGCTATAAATATATCCGTATTAACATGCCACTACCATACGAGCTGGAGTTAGACGACGTAGTTAAACTACCTAAGATTAAGACATAGTTAAACAACTTTCTAGAATATTATAACTTTTCTCATGCTACATAAGTAATATTCGCTGCTTATTTCTTCCTAGAACTCTACAAACTACCTATCCCTAGTAGAAGTAAGTACACGTATATAGGGGCAATTTACTATAGGAGTCTAAGTCCTACTACCTTAATAAAGAGGATTCTTCGGGAATACCCCACCGCTGCCTTCTCGCTCGATGATAGCACTTATCTAGGTCCTATTACAGACTATAAAATGTGTCTATTATATAATTCATACTAGAAATAAATTAAATTCTCTATTAATTAACTTAGTGAAGATTTTACAATTCTCCTAAAATTTAACACGATAAGTAAATAGATAATTAGCAGATTTCCTTATTATACATTAAGTCTAATAAGAAAACAAATACTAGACGCTAAATTTAGTAGGCCCGATTATTAATTTCTAGACTACGCACTTTTAGGTCGTTATAGATATGCATTTACAATATCTAAAAAAAGAAAAAGAAGGTGTGTTTTTAGACTATTAAAACGACGTTGTTTAATATATTAGTAAGTAATAAGGCGATAATTACGTTAAGAATAATATAATTAACTTAACTTAACTTAATAAATTAACTTAATATTACTTAGGTTATTCGTAATAAATTAGTAGTGTTGGTAGCGCTCGCGTATACTTCCGAAGAGGATAATCCCTAGTATAGCGCTTCTATATTCAGCCAATAAACAGGTTATATACGGAGAAGCCGATTACTCACGAAAATTATCCTATTCTTAGTGTTATTATAGGGAACGCTACGTAAGACGTTAATTAATTAGCTAAATTACTTCTCCTTTTTATCCGAATCCTTACGAGTCTTACTAGGTTCTCCTTCAGCCGCCCTAGTGCCCTTGATCAATTCTAACTGTTCCCCTGTCCTAGCTTCCTTCAAGTTAGTATTATACGCCTCCACTAATTTACTATAGTTCTTATGTATTTCTATAGACTATTGAAGTAGACTATCTATATATCGCTTCGTATTATATACTTCTTGCTTAATACTATCTAGTCTCGTATATATAATTTTCTGTGCATCTGCGACCCAGCTAAGCTCTTCTAGGGTTAGTAGTTCTGCTCGCGTTTAATGCGGCAGAGCGGTGTCAGCTATTTGGCCTTCAACCCCGCTGAAATACTTATTCTCTTCGGCAATTAGCTTAAGCGGGCAAAAGCCGCTTATATCGATTATCTAATCATCAATCGCTATATTAATCAAGCGGAAGTAAGAGGGCGGCTTATAGAGCTAATCCTAGTATAGTACGGGATCTATAGTGCTGGTTAGAGACATAATATTAACTAGACTTTAAAGCTTTATACCTAGTTCAAACGTCGTATAAGTAACAGTATTAGAAATATAATAGTGATATGCACTAATAGCTTAGATTACTATTATTAATCTTTAGGCTCTGTTATGTTCTGCTAGTGGCAAACTAGAACCCGTGCCGCAATAGACATTCTGTTTCATAAACGCTAGTGCTCCCTCCCCTTACGCTACCCTCTTCTAGGATAAAGAGGCTATAGGTAGTAGTGCTAGGCGTAAAGCTATGAGAAAAATGCGGCTCGTGATGGACGCAGATTAAGGAAGGCGGGGCGTGACGAATACTCGGAGAAAGCAGTTACTATAGCATTAGTTCTAGTAAAGTACTAATTATCATCTAAGTAGGATAATCAAAGGCACCAGCTAATATCTTCCGTGGTTATATAACAATAAAAGTATGTAACAATCATACAGCCTACGTCATGCAGAGTACATTATAGAAGATTTGTCCCCACGGTAATTTATTGTGCTCTAATTCAAACGATAGGTGTAAGAAATGTAAGAGAACACCTCATCCACACTGTTTTTATATAGAATTCCTAATTTCGACCTAGAGCGTGATGTGTCGCCCTTAAGCAGATACTACAGAGAGACTAAGGGACTATACATACTAGCGGATAAGGTGAAACACTACTTAACTTTCTATGGTTTATATGCTCCGTAGGATCTGAAGAGTATATTAGTGGGAGATAGTATTACCTAACCTACCATCACGCACTAACATAGAAACTACGAATAATGCTAATATACATCCTACATTAACCCAGCCGTAATTAAGAGTAAGTACTAAGCAGTGCATATTTAAGCATCTGCTAATAGGCAAGAATATGGCGGCATACTTGAACTGTCTCTACTATGCTTACTACTCCTATAAACAAGAAATACAGTAAAATAAAGCGATCACCGAAGTATTAAAGCAATATCAGCAAAGAGAACTAGAATAAGAGAGGCAGAATAGTAACGGCCTTTAGCATTAACTCACAGAAGCCCGCGAGCTACTCGAGCAAGCGGCACACGACTGTAAAAGCCTCAGATATTAGCTCATAGAGGCTCGAGAGATACATAAAAAGGATATCACCGTCCTAAACGACACTGCAAAGAGGATTTCTTAAGAGGTAGAAGAGTTAATTAAAAGTTCAGTTCCCGAATCCGTTAGCAATGAATATAATCGCGCTACCCTACACACTAGCAAGTCTCTTGCTACTATCCTCCTAGAGTTATCATATAATTCTGCTCTGTTAAAGGGCGTCGAAGACGGGCATAAGGATCCTAGTAAGTAGATGCTTTTTACGCTAGGGTAGACCAATATTAATCTTCAACGTTAGGTTAGTAGTCTTATTAATAAAAGGGATAGGCTTATCAAAAGCATAGGAGAAATTAATAAAGAAAATACCACCCTAAAGAAGATAGTAGAGATTAAGGAAGAAGCAACGCCTCGCAAGAAGCGTAAGGGTAACCAAGGGAATCCTAAAGCAATAAATTATTAAGAAGTCGTCTAAAGCAATAATATCATCTAAGTTATATATCACTCCTTTCTATCTCCAGATCCTTTATAATAGCACTAGTACCGTGATTATTAATACTAAGTGTATATTCATCCGGGAGGGTAGTGTTATTAGCTAGTATAGGCAGGTACTTTAGCTGCGCCATTAGAGCAGCGTCTCTTAGAAACCTAGACTATGCTTGTTCTTAGCGGGTGTTCCATAAGGTCTCACATATATACGCACTTTCAACAGCTCTTCTAGACTTTATAAGCTTTAGCTAAGAACCTATTGCTCGATATCTGCTATCTAATCATCCTAATCAGGTAAGGACTTCAGCATACAGAATAAAAGCTCCTAGAAGACCGATGTCTGCGTAGAAGCTCCTATCCCTAAATATTTACCGTGGTGAAATGCTACGACTGCTAAGCTATTAACTAAAGACCTTAAGTTCGAACTTACTAATTTTCAATATTCTATCTAGTTTAGAAATTAACACATCTAACAAATCTATTAAGTAAAGTACGAACCCAACCTTCTCAATTTCCACAAGTGCAATAAGAATCTTCTACACTTAACATATTACTATAATTATAGATATAGATTAACTTACTTCTCTAATAAGGGTTTTCAGATATTATTATTTTATGCTACGTATAAGGAGAATTTTAGATAGTAATATTCCTAGCCTCTTAAAAACCAAGAATAACGAGTCTTGATAGCGATACGCATTAAGAATGTTCAGAATATAGGGGCTCAGCTACTATATGCTGTACACTTCCATGACAGGAACTCGCTTGATAGTAACAATTAAATATTTAGATTTAGCCTGAGCGATACAGTATTAGGGGCTATTAATAGGAATAATAATTTGTAAGCACTAATAGATTTCATCAGGGTCTCCTTCTTTTAGTCGACAGGGCTCTGCTAATAACGCTAATAAATACGCACTATAAGCCGTAGTATAGGATAGTATAACAGGAGCGATTTTCTATAGCTCGAAACTACCTAGAAAAGTAGTGATACGTTTCATAGCTTGCGGCCGTGGGTGTGTATAACCTCGCAACTTATTTAAGTCGTTTCGCATCTTATCAAAATATGCACAAGTGCTATGCAGAATATAGACGCTCGAAATCGACCCCGCCCGTTAGAAATCAATAATATAGACTACCTAATTCGACTTTACGGCGGTAGCACAGTAGCACTAGAGATAGAGCCGCAAGAAATGAAGAAAGGAAAAGAACGACAAGGCCTTCCTGAGCATATGGAGTATCTATCTCAGAGGAATAGCGAACTCAGGGCCGAAATTACTTTTTATCGGGAGTGTTACTAATATACTGAGAAAATAAAGCATAAAGTGACTAGTCTTTCCTAAGATCTACTCGATTAATACATTATAGGGTTATTTAATGGTGTATCTTTTACAGAGATTAGAAACCTTATACAGGCATTATACTAGTTAGCAGAAAGTTATCGCAAAAGTAGACAGAAGGCATTAAGTCATTTTATAGCACCTTATAAGCAGCATAGATTCAAAATTTATATCGAGTCGGAAGCTTTGGTATAATAATGTTACTGGTAGTCTAAGTCTATAAAGGATAGTTCTAAGTTAATGTCCCTCCCTAAGTAGTAAGACACCCCCCATGCTAAGACATATCTATACTTTAAGGGAGATTTTAACGTCTTAAATTACATTACTTTTTGAACGGCTAGAATTCCAGCTCAACGTAACGTACGTTGGCATTCATATACTTTATAACTGCATCATAGGCACGATCTCGTGTTACTATATCTACAGATACTACTTTATTATTAGTATTAGATCAGTCCAGATTACAAGGAGACGACTTCATACCTGCGAATACTATCTTCCCTTTTCGCGTCCGAATAACATCCTTGATTATTTGCGGTATATTAGGCGTTCCTTGAATTATCACTACCCTTTCCCTGAAAGCTTCTAATGGCAATAGGAAGTTCGCCTAATAGAGAAAAATATCCATAATCTATATTAGGTTAATACATACTAAGCGACCGTTCCTAGAATATATACACTTTTACCTATAGGAGTAGGGCGATCTCCAGGTTATTTAACCTTTTTCTTTAATTATTTGTTAGCTTCTTTATTAATTATTTCGTGCGTACTATAGATTAAACTACTACTAGTAACTATATCTCCTTTAGTCTATGGTATAACATCCTTCCGTAAAATACAATCTATAACGTTCTTTACTAGATTATATTATTCTAGTCCTTCGGTGGCCCATATTAACATAATATCACGAGTTTTGACTCTAAACTCCTTATGACCATTTAAGAGCTCCGAGATATAAGGTATATAGCTAAGGATACCTGCACCCGTTATAACCATAACTATCGTTCCAAAATTGTAGAAATTATATTCGAAGCCATAAGGACCCTTAATTAGAGCGCACTTATGGATCGGTCCTCTTTCTAGGGTTCTATTATACAGTAGTTTGGTAAACCCGCCTCTAGGGTATACCTTAAGCTCTATGTCGTCTATACTAGACATAGATATTAAGAACGGGTGTCTTTAGAAGATGGACCAGAAGTAGGGTCTCAGCATTATTACATAGACGTATTGACCTAGACGCGGAATCCAAGGACGCGGCATCTTTACTTCTATCTGTAGTATGTTGCACACCCGTTCAATAATAATCTGCGTACATCTTGTATTTATAGTTAAGGAGCAATTCCTATAGATAACACGACAATATCAGTAGGCTAAGGCAGCGGCCTAAGAGGATAAGCTTATAATAGTCTGGATACGTCCAAATTTTGGAAGAGTAGATATATAAAGCCATAGCGTAATATAGATTACTATCGTGCACAAGACGTAAGTAATATAGAATAACTTATAGTAGTATCTCCGAACTATGCCTATCGAAGTAAGAAGAGTTATACCAAGGCTTACTATTATCTAGGCTCGCGTAAGTATTCGGTTATAGTCTTAGAGTAGATCATACTATAGTGCCTGATAATAGTACCCTAGTGTTATTCTAATTATATAGAATAAGCTCCAATATCGTGTGGATTATACCCTCTACTATTACCACGGTGGCAACAGCGGTGTGAAATTTCTAGTACGTTGTAGTAGACACCCTTAAGATGTTTGCTAGTAGATTTACTCCTAGTATAAGTAGGATTAGATTTGTTGCAAGTAATAAAGCATAGCAGATGCTAAGCTACTTTATAGAGTGGATGTTCTAGGCCGTACAGATAATATTAGTAAGAAGAAACAGAGTACTACTAATCACATCTACTATCGTAATACATAACCTCAATAGCCCTGATCTAAATATACGTTAATAGATTATATACTTTAGGAAGTAGTAGCTTAGTACTAGTATCATTGGGGAGAAGACATAGTGTAGGATTAGTATAGCAACATAAAGAACAATTACACCCGCGGCTGCTAAAGCGTACTAATATGTAAAAGATGATAGAGACTCCATTACAGTCTCTTGAAGGGGTTCTACGATTGCTTATGTACAGCACTTAGCCTAGTCTATGCATTAGTCTATAATATATTTAAGACAGCTGCTGCGCGGTATTATACGTAAACTTAAAATATCTTCGCGAGGCATAAATGAATTATTCCGAAAGCGTAGGCATAACTTTAGCAAGCGAGGTAATAAGCTTAGTTAAGGCTACGGAGCTAAAGTCTACGTGTATATCGAGAGGCATAACCAAGTCTATATATTCAACTCGCATCCTTTAGATCAAGAATAGCCTCCAAGTAAGGCCAAATAGGTGTGGATATACTAAAGCACTTATTAGTTAACACTAAGTCTTTAGAAAACAATATACCTAATCCCCGTAATAAAAACTCCGAAAGATTTCGTATATAAGCCTAAGAAGCCTAAGAAGCCTAAGAAAAGTGCAAAAGCAACATTTTCTGCACTCCCCAGTCTCCCTAGGCTACTATTCCTAGATTATACACATAAACCTTTATTATTAGGTAGTATTTTAAAATATTTGCATAGTAGTGAAAATAATTAGTTTGAATTTATATTATTCCTCTTATTTACTTATTTCGCGTAACTTAGGTTAGTGTTATAAATCTAGGTTAATACTAAGTTAATATTAACTAAGTTATCTAACTTAACTTAGGTATTACTAAATTTAATACTAACTAACAATTTACTTAGTATAAGTTACGTAACCTATTATATTTAGAAATAGTAAAGAAAGTTATAAGTTAGTAACTAAGTTAATTTAAGCTTCACAACATCACGACGCTAATCTAGGACGACCCTTTCTATATCAAATTAGATCCAACTCTTACTATACGAGTAATATACATTTAGTTAGAGAATCGACTTAATTAACTAGACGGCCCCTAATATTAGGTGTAAAGTATTCAATACAATTAGTAACATAGTCAAATGTCCAATAAAGTAGAAGAAGTTATAATAATTTTATAGACTACAAGCCTTATACTTATTTCGAGAATTAGACACCCATTCCTATTCAGAGATCATCTTATTCCCGTAGAAGTCCTCTTCTTTAAGGAACCAAGCTCTCACAGGGCAAGTAGTAGAAACACTAGGGAGATTCGAGAACACAAGCTGTAATAATACACGATCCAGGACAAAACATACTCGTAGGGCAAATATCAGTGCTAGGTTTCTATCGTTAGTTATTACCCCGCCAATTCCTCGAATATTATAAGGTATAATTTTCCGTATAGCCTCTTGTTCCCAGAAGCAATAGGAAGTTTCAAAAGGGTCTTTCCTAAACAGCTTCTTAACTCTTTGCCTAAGCACTAGACCGTCTAGGTGCTATCCTTTGACGCTAAGCGTAATATTACCTAATTAGTATTCTCCCGCTAAGGTATCATATGTATAGGCTTAGAGATAATATAAAAATCGGTGGTGCTAATATTTAAGCTCATCGCATATGTCTACGACTATTAAGACGACATATACTTATCCTATGCTTAGGAATGTACGTTCGTATAACTTCTCCACGTCAGCACTAACTAGGACGGGCTTAGCACCGGACTCTTTGGTAAGTCTAAGCCAGGTTAAATCTTTAAAAATCCGACGCTACAGCGCTATGTGCTACTCCTAGTTAGATAATAGTACTACGTGGGTGTTTATAGTACTGTGTACGTAAGGGCTAACTTACATTACTTATTACAATTTAGAGACTTTAACCTATATTTATACCTCTATAAGCAGCAACTTTCTGGCCTGCTTAATATTAGTTAGCCTAACTACTAAATTAACTTAATTTAGTTAATTTCTATAATACTTTAGTTGCACTGTCTTCCGCGCGAAGTCTTTAAATTTATTAAATTAATTATAAGATAGCCTATTCCACGTTCGCGCAATACGAGGTGCTTTAACTTAGTTAGGTTATAATAAAATATAGAGCTAACTAAGTTATATAAATTATATTGACTTTATTAGGATAATCTATCCTCGTCCTTCTTACTTGCTAGTTTTCTTCTTTGCTACCGCATTTTCCAGCAGTAGAGCACGAGTATTAGCGTTAATAAGATCCCAATCGATGTAAGGACTAATAGTATAGTTGTTAGCTTATACTTCAGGGGTTTGCGCCTTACTAATTAATAGGACATATAATTAGGTATCTATTCTGTTAGCTCCTTATTTAATTAATATACAAAGCGGATAGATCTACGTATTCGGTAGTAGAGAAGCGCTAAGAATTAACTTAGGACTTTGGATAGTGCGCTATATACTAGTACTTTAGTGCGAATCTAAAAGGCTAAGTTATCTAATATACTTTAACTACTTTAGATTCCGCAGCTAAATACTTTCTTAATACTACACGTAGAGTGTTTAATTCTATGTATATAGTTAAAGTTCTGCCGCCAATTTATATTAGGATGCGGCATTAACTAAAGGGCCTACTACTACCACACTCTCTTACTATAGTTGTAATTTCATTAAGTTAACATAGATAATATTAACAGAAATATCTCTTAATATATACTCGACTACTTAAGTTTATAAAGCTCTCTATTAGGTCGAAAGGCAACTATATATAAGGTTATATTATTTCACATCCTTATACCGTACGAAAGCCGGAAGACTCTACTAGATTATTTATTAGTATATAATATTACGAAACTTAATAAATACCTTAGTCACTTTCTAGACCTAATAGAGCGTTAGGGTTATCTCAATCTAGTGCGTGATCTAATATAGGATATGTCTAAAATGCATAGTCTAATATAGAAGGGAATACAACTTATCTTACTTAGGAAGGATATACTAGCTCTTAGAGAAAGAGTTAGTAATATAAAATTATATCTAGATAAGTATAGATATAGGCGGAGGCTCTAGATCTTCCTAGTTAGGCTTTTTACAATATCGGGTTAATCCGTAGACGTTTATAATAGCATAATAGAGTATAGCTTTGGCGGAGATTACTATTAGGGCTGTATTTCGAGCGACACATACTAGTTAGGGAAGATAAAAGAGCTCTTTAACCTAGTATTAAGCTAAAGCTTCCTATTAGCCTTTAGTGCGCTAATTACTATAAAACGTAAAGGCTTTTAGCGCACGGTACCTAATATTCTAGATAAGTCTATTAATCTAAGGGTGTATGTTCTATCCTTTAATGATAGGGTGTAGGAAGAAGTAAGGATCCCGCTACGTAAGGTCTTAAGAATATCTAGCTGCGTTGCTAGGAGGGCTGTATACTACTTTTGTAATATCCGTAGATTACGTATTAGGAAATATAAGATTAAGAGAGTCCTTATAACAGAATTAGGTTTACAGAAGGTTAAGAGCCCACCACTAGGATAAGTATTCGTGCGCTTTGGAATTTTTCTCCTTAGCCGCCTACTTTAGTTACTTACACTTAGTAGGCTCACGTATATATAGTAACATTATATTCATACTATTTGCTTTAACTTAATCATTCCTTAGGAGGGAAAATTGCCTAGCATGAACCTACTCGCTCTTATTACCCTAACGTAGATAACTAAAGCATATATATCGCTATAGTATCCTCCTCCGCTAGGTAGTACTTAAGAAGTAAACCCTATAATAAAATAAGTTAACGATAAGATAAACTTCCCTTTAGGATGCTGTGACTCTAAAGGGGAGCCTATATTACCCTCTCTAGGTAATTGCCGTAGGCATCTTAATCTATTAGATATAGATAAAGGCAAGCCTCAAGTAACTTAGCAGCCAGGTCGCAACACCTACTTCTAGCTGTCTGACTACACATACACGCCAGGGGCGCCTAGATCGACGTATTATAGTGGTAGCTATTAAGTTAGATTCTCTATTAATAAGGGCCGAACATGGAAGCTCGCAGCCTTATATTACGGTAATTACCCGTACCGTGACAAAGCAGGCTCCCTAGATCTTCAGACTTTCACATTTAGAGTGCCTACTAGTATACCTAAAGGTTTAGCAGTCTTTGTATAGATTTAGTTAAATCGTAAGCATGAATCTTTTATGAACTACGCCTTAGTTCAGATTAGCTAAACTCCTAGCAATAGCACTACCTACACTTACACCACATCTACTTTACGAAGTTTAGCTACTTAGACTAGGGAAGAAGGTAGAGTTTATAATTACTATAGACTAACATCTATTAATCGTAGTGATAGCGATTACCTAGACCCTAATAAAGTCTACTAGAATCACAGATACTCTTACGAAAGCTGTACTAAGTGTATTAACCGCGAGTCTAATTCGCTATAGAAGCGAGAGCTTCTAGCCTACAAACCCATTTTAGTAATATGTGACTAGAATTCAGTACTAAGGATAGAGACTAGCTATTATACTATAGACGCGAATTGTGCGGCTAGCGTAAAGCTTAAGAACCTAAATAGCGATAGCTTTAAGATTAGTTAGGCTAATGCTTATAGTGTAGTCGAAGGAACTAATAAGAAATACCCTATTAAAGATATAGAATGCTAACTTAAGTTAGTTATATTATTAGCTCTATACCTGCTGTAGCGTAAGGCTCGTAATATAAAGAAGGGGTATTTTAAGTTCCTGTATTCTGCTCTATTCCTATATACATTATTACTTTAATATAGAGAACTAATATAGACTAAAGTAAATAGTATCTGTAAGCTAGGTTTAGCTCTTTCCTCTTACACTTTTATCCCTAGCGTTCGTATTCTTACGACCTTTAATGCACGTAGTAACAGGCAATTTCAAATATAAGTTAATTAATTAATTTAAGTTATAATATAATTAATTTATATATAACTATAAATAGTAAGTTAGAACCTTAGAAGTAATAAAGACACTTTCTAAGTTAATAAGGGAACGTAAATATAACTAAGTTAAGTTAACGTTAATACCCTTCTAAATTATTAATTCTAAAATAAAAAGCAGTCTTAGCAATTATAAGACTTAAGTTAATTAATTATTCGCTTCTAAGCTCTAGATATTATAATAAATTTATAACTCTTCCTA
>AOUM02000089.1:0-78960 GCA_000359685.2 Pyrenochaeta sp. UM 256 | reverse complement strand
GGGGGTGCATGGTCGAATTGAGTAATTGGGTAATCGTGAGGGGTGGGGAGTGGGGAAAGGGTGTAAGTGAATGTATGTACCGTATGTGCTGATAAGATATATTTTCTTGAGTCAGTTATTTATTATTCTCTATATTATCGTCGTTGAGAAGGGGTAGCTACAATCCCGTTCGTTGACATTAAAGGCAAATACCTTTATAAGGAAGGGAAAGAAGTTGAAATGCCGACCGGGAGTTGTTTCTGCGGCAATATAGGCTTCGAATTCACCGGGCAACCCACTAAAACTGTATGTCTTGTCGCTATTCGATGCTATTTCAATTCCCCTTGCCACCACTAGTCAACTACTTCGATCCGATCATTCTGACTGAATCTTTAGCTCCTGTGCCACTGCACAAACTGCAAACGCATAACCGGCTCCCTCTTCTCCACGAACATTTCTATCTCCTCCTCTAACATCTCAGTCAACGGCACACCTAAGATGTTCTCATTCGACAGTGGGCAGGGCCCGGTATTTACGATCTCGTTTTGCGACAAGTGTTCGTGCGTGCTGTGGAAGGAAAGCGATGCTGAATGGTTCAAGGGAGTCAAGATTGTTCAGGCGGGATCTTTGAGGGATGGGTGCGATGACTTTACGCCGCATGGAGAGATTTTTGTTGGCGAGAGGTGTAAGTGGTTGGGGCCGTTGGAGGGGGTACGGCAGTTTGAAGGGTCGGATAAGGATGTGTGATGGCATGTCCGAGGAAGCTGAAGCGATGTAGTCGTTACAACGAGAGGAGTCATTCCAGGATGTGCTGGAGTTCGTTGGTGCCGTAGAATTTGATTCACGAAGGTTACCGCCAATGATAACATCCATTCTCGTCTGTATTCACTTTCCAGCAGCGGCTGCCTTCGCAGCAGCAGCCTCTTTCTTACGCTGCAAGTATCGTTCTTTGGCGCTGTTGATGTCTGTTGCTGTCTTCTGGCTCTTTCTTGCATGCTGCAGCTTCGCCTGCTCTTCTGCCTCTTCATCCGCTTTCCGCTTATTGGATAGCTCGATTTGTTCGGCAATCATCTGCGTCTGGCGTTCGCGTTGAGCGTTCCGCTCCGCCTTCGAGCCCTGGTTGTGTACCTGTGGACCACTTGGCTGACTTGACGATATAGCTGGCGTTGACTTTGGCTTAGGTTTGCCGATGATATTCAGACCGGCGTTGAGCAGCTGTCGGTTGTCCGCAACCTGTCCGTCTTCAGTCAAGATGACGTTCTTGCCCTGCTTTCGTAGTTCTTCGACACGCTCGGCGTCGGTCTTTTCTTTCTCCTCCTCAACTGGCGCTTTGACGCCTTCTTTCAGAGCTTTGGCGGCTGCTGCCATGGCTTCTTGATGTCTTCTTTCCTGCTCCATCAACATCTGCTTGTGGAACCCTTGCATACCAAGCTTCCTTTTCTTCGCTTCTTCAGCCTCTTGCCGCTTCTTTTCCTCTTCTTCAGCCTTTCGCGCCTCTTCTTGCTGAGCCTTGTATGCGCCTGTTACAAACTTCTCTTTATCCGCGAATTCGTCACCCTCTGCTTCTCGCTCCCGTTGCAGCAACTTATCCCGAGCCCTCAGCTGGTCTTTCTTTCGCTGCTCTGCCGATTCGAAGAGACTCTCCATGTATTTCGGCTCCCGCTCAGCGGCCGCCTCTTGCGCTGCTACTACCTTCGCAGCACTTGCTGCGTGTATCGCGTCGTATGCAGCGTCGTAGTCATAGATGGTGGCGTCTGCCTCCATGGCCTCTTTCGCCCGCCTTTCTGACTCCTGCGCGCTGGCGGAGTACCCGATCTTCGAAGGGTCATCTTCTTTCACTTTCGGTTTACGGTTTGGAGGCGCAGGAGGCAGTCCTTTTTTCGGCTTGGTCGCTGCACCCTTCGAGGGTTCTGATTGTGAGGCAAGGCTATCTTCGAAATTGAATTCCCCGATTTCTTGTGCGTCGTCTGCGGCCTTTGCTTTGCCCTTGACATCTTCGTCGTCATCGTCGAACAGCGGCTTCTTTTTGCCTAGGCCAATTTTCGCGGCGGGCTTCGCGAGCGGATTTGCCGCCTTATTCTTCACGTTGAGTCCGAACTTGAATGACATTATGGTGGTTGTTGTTGTCGCGTTAGGGAGCGAACAGCGGCGGCGCGTTGACGACTTGTCGAATGCCAAGTCGGCGCGCACCAGTGAAATCGTCCCACACCTCCGCATCTCCGCACCTTCATCTACCATGACTACGAGCAGTCCACCGAGCATCCCTCGCTACCAAGTACACACCTCAAGATTGCTTTCCCCATGCACGACTGGATAGTACTGCGTTCCCATCCTCATCATGGAGGAGCAGGCTAGCGATGCAGCAGCGGACGGCGTCTACACCAAGACTAAAGCGTCCAGATTTCACTTCAAATCAGGCTCTAAACGTCGCTCAAAGCACCACAGTAGCGAAGAGGGTGCCAGAGATAGAGAAAAACGATCCTCAAAGCGCCACCGATCAGATGGTGAGGCACGACGCAGTTCTAGAGATTCTAGGCGGCGGCACAAGCACAAACATCGAAGCTCGCACGACGACCGTCACCCTACATCAACGCGAGACGGCGCTTACTATGACCCGGATTATCGCCATCGCGAGTCTCTGTACGACGACCTCGATGAAGGAGGTGCAACTTCTCCAGGGATAGCTCCCGATGAAGCCTTTCGCGAGTCTCTTTTCGACGCCCTTGCAGATGACGAAGGTGCCGCATATTGGGAAGGCGTCTACGGCCAACCCGTTCACGTCTACCCAGATACTAAGCCTGGGCCAGATGGTAAATTGGAGCGCATGACCGAAGAAGAATATGCCGACTATGTGCGAACCAAGATGTGGGAGAAGAGCCATCAGCATATCCTAGAAGAGCGCGAGGCCAAGGAGCGCGCGCGTCAGAAGCGGAAGGAAGAGAAGCAGCATGTCGATGACGATATGGCGCGTGAGGAAGCAGAAAGAGAAACGATACGCCAGCGCATGGAAGAAAGCCTCAAGCGGGGTGAGGAGCGTAAACGGGCTAAAGAAGCTGAGGCTGCTTGGGAGAAGTACACGAAGCGGTGGAATGAGCTCAAACAAGCCCAGCATCTCGCAAAAGAAGCGGAACCCAAGGTGCTGGAGCTTATACCGTGGCCTGTCATATCCGGAAAGTCAAAGCATGTATCAAGAGAAGAGATCGAGCGCTTCTTGCGAGGTTCAAGTGCCTGGAGAGAAGATCCCGGTACAATGCTCAAGATTGAGCGAGTGCGATGGCATCCTGACAAGATGCAGCAGCGCTTCGGACAGCACATCGACGCCGAAACGATGAAGCTAGTTACCGCAACTTTTCAAGTCGTCGATCGTCTGTGGAATGAGCGAAGATGAGGTGACCAGCAAGCGAACGTACTCTCCCTTCGTAGCGCGTCATGCCTTTGGAGAAGCGATAGATTTTTCTTCTTTTTCAAGACACCCATGAATTAACGACAATTTCGCTAAACCTTAATACCTTCTTACGTTTGCTCAGGACCCTAGGGCGCTGTTTAGGTCTCGATATTGCTGTCTGGTAGCTTCGCCTGACCACTCTTTCTTTTCCGTCACCAGTAATTATGTTCAGGCTTTAACCCATTTCCCCGCATGCCAAGTATCTCGGTCACAATCAACTCATGACGCAGCAGGCGGGCTGGCTGGGCTAAAGCTATACACCGATCCAAGATGCTTAAGAACCGGCTAAATGCTTGGTCCCTGGGCAAAATGCTTCTGTCAACGCCATCGGCGTATTTATCCCCTATGATCATCTGATAATATCGGGTGCCGAGGTGTGTATATTGGAGACAAGCTAATGACGAGAGAATAGATTGGCTTGACGCGATGCTTCGCCCATTGGCGTAGTGCTTGGAATTGCTTGCTGGGCGCCAAGACTTTGCGCGATATCACAGTGTACATAAATTGTAGAGTCATAGGTGATTTGACCTCTCTCAGTGCTGAAGAACGGAGCGTGTGAGCAGTGGTTTTCACCAAACGAACATGTTCCGTTTCCTCTATCGATCGCACTGTTTCCAAACCCGACCTATAGCATGACGAGCTATCTTGAACAAATCTGCGAGACAGGAATAGTGAGTTTCAGGGCATCAAGATCAGGGACCATGCTCATCCTTGGGCATGAATAACCGGTGGCTCGTTAATAGCTCTAAGGGACGGCTCCACGCCACGCTACGAGTAACGAAGCCATGCACCCCACAAATATACCGGCAGATTATGCGCCACCAGCATGCATGTTTCGACGACATGCTCCCCTGATCTTGGAGCCTCCTCCGGACCGGATGGCCACTACAGGCCGTTCAATTAACCACGATGTCAATATATGATACTATCGATGGCAGTATATAAGACCTACCGTTGTCCTGCAATTACGAGCACCAAGCAGCTCTGCAACCAAACTTCAACATGGTCGCTTTCTCATCCATCCTGCTTGCCCTTGGTAGCGCTACCGCAGCGCTTGCCTCTCCGCTCAGCCTCATCCTCGACGCTGAAGCTAGAGACGAGTCTGGCAACTTGACTACCAGGAGCACACCCGCCGGCACTGGCACCAACAACGGTTTCTTCTACTCTTTCTGGACCGACGGCCAGGGCAGCGTGACCTACAACAACGGCGCTGCTGGCAGCTACGACGTCACGTGGAGCAATGTTGGCAACTTCGTCGCCGGCAAGGGATGGTAAGCTTCTCAAACACCCTCCTCCATAAAAATCAAAAACATATACTCACCCTATCCCCCAGGAACCCCGGCGGTGAGCGCGTAGTAACCTACAGCGGCACCTGGAACGCAGCCAGCCAGAACTCGTACATTTCGCTCTACGGCTGGACACGCAACCCGCTCATTGAGTATTACATCGTCGACGCCTACGGCTCGTACAACCCTTCTTCTGCTGCTCAGAAGAAGGGCCAAGTCACCTCTGACGGCGGCACATACGACATCCTCCAGACGACCAGGACGAACCAGCCATCCATCGACGGAACAGCTACGTTCCAGCAGTTCTGGTCGGTTAGGACTAGCAAGCGTGTTGGAGGCACTATTACAGTCAAGGTATGATTATCACTCTGAGGGAGAGTTAGGAGGAGTTCTCTGCTAACGTGTGCCAATAGAACCATTTCGACGCGTGGGCTAAGTACGGCCAGAAGCTCGGCACGCACAACTACCAGATCATCGCTACTGAGGGCTACGGTAGCAGTGGGTCTGCTCAGATGACTGTTCAGGGCCCGTAGGTCCTGTACGCAACAGCTTCACAGTCCGGATTGAAACAGCTAGGATCCACGACGAAAAATCGCGGGGAAAAGTTGATCTGTGATTGGGATATAAGCTGATCGAGCTGTTTGTACATAACCATGTGCCTCTGAACACTAGGTCGGTGGAAGGAGGTGAACATGGCTCATTCGCTTGGCTTAGCAAGCTTATAAATATGGTCTTGCTATCCTATCCTCGTTGATGAGTTCGTTATTGATCTCCACGCGTGTTGAGTGAATGTTGTTCGATCCTAGATCTCACTCTGTATTGCTAACTTATGCACTGACAATCTATTATGCTTCCGATCCATACACATCCATCCATCGATCCCGTATCCTACCACCGTCACGATCTATCCATCTTCTATCCGCCATCTGATATAATAGTCTTCATCGCTCTCTCTTCCCGGTCCTTCCTGACCTATCCTCCATTTACACCCAAACATAACAAAACATGCCATTCCCTGTGATCAACTCTCAAGAGACCCCACCCATCCATCCTTGCACATTTACCCCTCAACTCTCAACCCTCAACCAGACGAAGAAAAACAGAGTATACCTGGAGTTAGTCAAACCACATACTCTCCAGCCAAAAAAAAGAAAATCCCACGCACAGCAAAACTTATCATCAGCGATACACAAAAATCCAGCACATCACAACAACACAACAATCAAAAAATTTACATCACGAAGTCTAGTCTAACCTAGTTCCATTGATTGAGATTGAGACTGAGAATGAATGAAGGACATATTTTCATTACCAGGCAGGTTTCCCGCCTTCCCAGCCAGCGCCTACAAATGCATATAACATAGGAAAAGGATGCCTAACCGCCTGGCAATCGCTTTCACCATCGTCGTCGTCGTCATCATCAGTGACATGTACATACATTTCCAACCGTATTCCATTCCCGATGTGTCAACGGCGCTGCTCGTGGCTGCAACACAATACAAGCCGTGAGGAAACTACTATGCAAAAGAACGCAATGCAAAGCAATGCATTTCGCTTAGTTTCACCCATACACTCCTATGATGTCTACAGGGCACCAATACCAACACCAATGCTGACAAGCGCCAGCCACTCTACCTTCACACCACGCCCATGAAGGGACTCCCCCGCGCCAGCTCTCGATATGATAAAACGAATCCTGCTGTCGTGGTACACGATACGATACAAGTCACTCCGTCACCCATCAACAGCCCATCAACCCAACACGCCAAGTACGCCTCATACGCTGACGATACTCTGCCGGGACGACTCCTAATCGCCCCTTAGCCGTATCTCAGCGACTTCCTCGTCGCTGTGGTCGTCGCCTAGCGTGACGTGGAGGCCTTCAGTAGGTGTCGAGACACGAGCTCCGGTACCAAGATCGTCGCCGAAGTCCTCGAGCATGCGGGAGTTTAGATCATCGTTGCCGTTTACAGAGCCCAGGTTAGGCGCATCGCTCGCCGCGTCATCGAAGTCTTGATCGCGACTGCGGCCGGAATTCAAGTTATCGAAGCTCCATACGGGATCGTCAGTGTACGAGTTGAGCGGCGCATACATGTCGCTCACGTAGTCCGTCTCAGAGGCATCGTGGAAGCCTTCATCTTCTGAAGCGGCGTACGCAGGGGGTAGCGTGTCCATTTCATCCTCGCTCGGGTTCCCGGCTCCGACTGCGTTCCTTGGATGTCTCGCGGCTGCTGATAGCTGAGAGCCACCCCCGCGCAGGACTCCTACTCCCGCTCCGACTGCGCCAGCGCTCGACGACCCATTGCGGGACGAATCGCCGAGGCGCAAGCCGTTTCCCGCCGGTGAGCGGGATCGCTGCTCGTCGGCGTCGTTGTCTTCTTCAGAGT
Source organism: Pyrenochaeta sp. UM 256 (assembly GCA_000359685.2). Taxonomy (NCBI): domain Eukaryota; kingdom Fungi; phylum Ascomycota; class Dothideomycetes; order Pleosporales; family Cucurbitariaceae; genus Pyrenochaeta; species Pyrenochaeta sp. UM 256. Next base: position 71,863 of record AOUM02000089.1, on the reverse strand, counting down.
CTGGGCTGTTTTCTGCGGTCACGATTTGCTGGAGGGAGGGAGGGCCTAAAGGGACAGGCGATCGGCGGCGGTAGAATAGTAGATAAGCGGCGCGGGTCACAGCTTTTTGGCCGGACTCGCAGCGGGATACTATGGAGTCTACTAAGATTAGCGACGTCCTAAAAAAACGTTGCGGGTGAATCAAGAAGTGCAAGGCTTTATGATATCAATCCAGATGCATAAGGGGTGTACTTACCATTGTAGTCATACCACTGTTTATCGAAGAAGTTCTGCGCAGTGGCCGTATAATGACCCCCACCGAGTCCACCGTAGTGATTGTCTACCGCAAATAGATCATAGGTGAGATCTTTATCCTCAGGAAAGCCGACTTTACCAGACAAGTCTAAGCCTTCTACTGGGAAATCAACGAGCTCTTCTATCTTATCTCGGAACGATCGATGGCCACTAAAGCGCTTGAGGTGGATGATCAGTATGTCAGGTACAGTCCAAATGTCAAGGGTCTTGGTCGCGCGTCGAAGCTCTTTACACCGGTTGCAGTACCACGCATTGTCTTCCGACAGCACCTCGCTCTTTGATGACTCCGTAAAGCACTCCGCAAGTGTAATGCCGTGTTTCCGTCGAGCAGCGCGCTTAGCTTTCTTCTCTCGGATTTCTGGGTCTTCGATCGTCTCAACAAATTTCATAGCTTCCATGCCACGCGGGTCATCGTCGGAATTACCACCGAATAAGGCCTCGTATGCTTCCGGGTTCCATTCGAGGACCAGAGCCTCGCCCATGCGTATAAGGCTGTCATCTGTTTCGTCGTCTGGGTCCTCGGGGTAATTGGGCTGGTCAGGTACCTTGCCCTTCTTCGATTTGAAGTTCTTGTTATTTTTGTGCTTGCGCTCCTGTCTGCGCTCTCGTTTGAGCTGCTTCTTGCTCTTCTTCTTTCCTTGTCGCCCGCCTCTTGAGAATGCCGATGGTTCGGGCTCAATCGTTTGCATGTCTTCGTCGCTACTGACGTTGGCTGCCTCGATAGCAGCGTCGGGATCGACTGATTCTGCTGTGTCCTCGTCCTCGTCGCTTGATGAGCCTTCACTTCCAGCGGTGGACGACTGAACAGATTCTTCCCGCGATGGCGCAATCCGGATGCGCTTGGAAATTGGCTCGAGAGCCCTTGAATGATCCACTGTGCTCCACCCAGTTGTAACAATCTCGTTGCTCTTTCGGGTATGCTTCAATTCAAAGAGCTGCCTAAACTCTGGGTGGAGGTAGCTGCCCGGTCGAAGCACTTCGGGAACATCATTCTTCGCGGCAGGCACTGCTTGCACAGCAGGCGGGTTCGCCGGGTCAGTCATTGTGACTTCGACCATATCTTCGCCTTCGATAGAGCCATCCTTGACCTGCGGATCGTTCGGCGAGGCGTCTTCTTCCGTTGTTAGCACGACATCGGATCCCGAGCGAGATTCCAGAGACGATCCAGTGAGCTCACTTAGGATGGGCCGAGTCGTGGATTGCGCAACCTTGGCGAGGACTTTTCGTAATATCGTGTCATAATCTTTGGCTTCCTCGCGAGTAAGGACAATGTGGAATGGCCATAGAGCCATGGCATAATTTTGTGCTCTATACGATGACATGCTGGGACCCCGATGGAATACGGGAATCAAGACTCTATCGTGAAGCGGCGATGCTGAATCTGGGATTTCCTCGTCAGAAGAGCCATGTAACAGAGAGTACGTTTTATATCTCGAACCCTTCTTCTTCGGTGCAGGCCAGTTGCTGGGCGCATTGTCGAGTTCATAGAAGTATATGTCATCCCTAACGCCAATATTCGACTCTGCGATGGTGGAGTTGTCGTCCAGGTGTCGGTAAAACTTGTGGCTATACACTTCTGATGCCATCAGATGACTGGCTTTTACGTCTCCGCCTCGCTTGCCAACAAACTCCTTCAAAGCCCTGATAGACGCGTTCTTGTCGATATCCACTTCGAGTTGATATGGTTTACCATACAATGGTACGTATGTGACTGTATGTGTCCAGGTCTGCTCAATAGGAAGCTGCAGAGTGAGTTGGCTGTAAGGATCGAATGTTATGCTGACTTTGTCGCACACTGGGCACACCATTGTGTTCTTGTAGAAACCTGCACTTATGTTAGCCCGAAGTGACTCGGCGGGTGATGCAAAATTCCAATAGCTTCGTAATGTGCCGTGAAAGCATTCATATACGTACCACTGAACAAGTCGGTTGCTACGGAGTTGTTACGAGCACGATGGTTTGCTCTATATATCTCGCCGAGCTTTTTGATCGCCTCGGGATCACGGAAAGTGTTGTCGTCAGAATCTGGGTTCTCCGTGTAGGGCTTGTCGTATATTCTGTTCAAATCCTCGTGAATGGCGTCAACAAGCCAGCTAACAAACTCCTGCGAGTCTTGCTGTCCATATCCAGAAAACAGACTATTCGCCTTGCCCAGCGTCTGCTTGAAGTTCTTTGGGGAGAACGAGGACATGTTGCCAACATCGTAAATCTGACTAAGCAATTGAGCGTAGACTCTTGCGATAGCACCCTTGTGACCAATTGGGTTGGTAGTGTTGACCTCTTCCTGCCACTTTTTATTAAGGAAGTACATGCTCAGCTCCTCGACGCTGCGAAGACACTGAAGGGCGGAGTTCATGTAGCAGGTATTGCCAAGGTTAGTGAGTCCAACATGGCCGCGTACTTTGCCAGTCCGCGTCCTTCCCCGTGTGAGAGCACCCGATGTAGGAGTACTCCGTCCGCTGTTGGGATTGCTCTGCAGACCTTTGCTAGCCTGAGTGCTAACCTTGTTCTTAGGTGCAGCCTTGATTGTGTCCGAGATGTATTCTCCTTTCTCATCATGCTCCTCAAGTACAATGACTTGATCTTGGGTAATGCCAGCATCCGCCAGGGTCAAAGACTCGTTGAACTCCTCGTTCGCCTTTTCGTCTTTGCCGGTCACGAGCTCACGTTCGACACCATATGTCAGGCTGCTGAAGCTTGCTACGTCCATTACGAGAGGGGAACGTTGATTCGATACAGGGGAGCCATCGCGAGGTGAAGCATCCGGAGTCAGAATGCCAGATGGTTGTGATGGTTGAGGCTCGTCTGATGGGGCTGCCTTGAGAATTCTCCAGATGCGAACCTTGTTGTTAAGATCGATGCCAGCAGCCTTCTTTGCAGCTTCGAGGAAAGTCAGAAAGCTCTCATATCTGCTGGCGACCATTCTTTCGGCGGTCCTAGTGTTCTCCGTACTTGTCGGTGGTGACTTTCGCACTTTCCGGATGGTAACGATGGGTGGAAATAGCTCATAGATGATGTTCTCGCTACTCTTGTCTGGCACTGTATTGTGGGCATAGCGACGGATGACAGGAGACCCTTCTTTGAGACCATACCAGCTGACGACCAATTCCCAGGCTTTGGCAGGTAAGATTTCAAAGTCTTGACCCATTTGTGCACCCTTGGTAAGAGGTATGAAGTCTTCGCCTCGCTGGTCGGCCAGATCCTCTTGCAAAGCGTCCATGTCCACGAGGCCAGAATTATCTACCGGGCCAATGGGACCCTGTGTTGCCTCCTTGCTAAAGTCCTGCGGCCTGATAATATTCTCCGATGTCCTGGCCCAGACGCGCTCTAACCACTTCTCTGATATGATGTATCCCTCTTGTCGCTCTTTTGGCTCGCCTCCCATCATGGTCATAACTCTAGCCACCTGCTCGTCAAGGCTGGGGAGATCAGCCTGCTGTGAGGCGTCGACGCTCGTGGCCGAAGAGCCGGCGCTGGAGGCGTCGGTTTCAGAGCTGCCGCTGTTGTTTGGGGCGTCTGCCATTTCCACTGATGTTGCTCGGGCGCTGCGTTGTGAGGCTGCAGTGGGTAGTGGTTTCGTTGCTCGCGGACTCGACTGGCCACTATTCCGGCGAGTGCTGGACACTGAAGGGTCGACGTCCATGTTGGAGTCGTCCATATCTGAGTGCAGTCGCTTGGCGGGTGACGACGACCGCGGGGGAGGCCTCTGTTGTTGTTGTTGCTGGTGCTCGGGGCGGGTGCGCTCCGATTCGGGCATGGAGCCTTCGCGGCTGTCGAGCGTCAAATTTGCGTAGGCTTCGCTTGGTGAGCTCGCTCCGGTGTAGCTGTCTCTCGCTGAGGAGCTTGCAGGGTCGTGTGAGGGCTCGACTAGGACCTCGTCGTGGAGATGTGGTGGGAGGTACCGGGGCGGCGATGCCGAGGGGTGCGGGGAGGAGCGAGGAGACGCTACACCAGCACCCACATTCGGTGAAGGGGCAGCCGTCTCGTCCCGTGGTGAATTTGGTGCCGGGGTCACGGTCTTCCTCTTCTTGCTGTTGTTGGAGGCCGTCGTGAAGCTGGGGGCCTGCCGTGAAGCCCGCGAAGAGCTTCAAGGCAGACTAGGGCGAGTGGGGTGCGGGAACGGCGAAACGCGTCGCGGTGGCTGGGCGAGTCGCTTCTCTATTCACGGAGAAGGTGACGGACGGGCGGTGAGACGTGGGGTAAGCGCAATGGCCGCGAAAAAGAGTGCAAGCGGTGACATGCGCCTTCGTCACCTTCGGTTTGCCCTTCAGCCCTGCAAAAATAAGCGAGCTTGGCGCTGCTACCAACTAGCAAGGGACCAGGAGATCTGCCTAGCGGATTTCACGCAGTGTGTCCAACGTGCAGTTTGCATGTCTTTCAATTGTCTTGTACTACGAATCATCCCGAGAAGAGCAAAGGCTCTTGCTGCCGGCTGGCTGGCCCTTCGTATATCTCGTGGGCAGCTGTCCACATCAGCCATCACTTCCGCGGCTAGGGTTTGACCAGAACACTACTGCAATTACACGCGTTCCGCGAACCAGGTCCACAGCAGTCGAGCACACACAAGGGTTACTCCCAGGGCGTATCCCTAGGTAGTACTGGCTCAGCCTCGATAGATCCAGACAAGCGTTGTAGTGGTCATTCACTGCCCGCTCGTGGCCGGGGCGCAGTGCACGTGTCAGGGGATAGATTCAAGCATGACGCCTTGCTTCCACACTGCCCATTTCAGGTTTCAGCGTGCGTTGTATCTTTAGTCTTGTAATGGCAAACATTGTTGTACGCGCCCAGTCCAACAGCTCGCGGGCGTTATTGTTGGCCAGCAACTGTTGCTGTTGATGGTGTAAAGTGACTCTGCACACATGACAGGGCGATGTTTTGAACACAAGACACCGGTACGGCCAGGAATCAATATCTTTCAATAAAGTACCCCACTGGGTCTCAAAGATGCACTGGCAAGGTAGCATTCAGTAATCTAAGTTATATGGCTCCCTTTCATTATGGACTAGTCAACATTCAAGTCCTTCCAGAACGCCACAATAAGTGCGAACGGCATTCCAGCTCTTCAGCCTTGACCGCCGTCGTCTTTCCATGGTCTTGTTTTCCGCACGTACCAGAGACGCGGTATACATGACACCTTACTTCGACCCGCCACTATTGAGCCATGCAAAGGCAGAAGCGCCGCCAATCGGATTCGAAGAGCGAGTCTTGGTCAGGGTCGGCGCATTTTCCTTGCCCTTCTCTCCCGACACCGTCCTCTTCACCTGTGAGGGAGCAGAGCTCGTGTTCGCCTCCTCACCTCTTCTCTTTCCTTCGTCGAAGTAGCGTGACTGGCCTGTGACTGGCGATGGCGTGGACGCGGATATGGTGCGTACTGGTTTGGAGGGTTTCAGTACTTTGATACCAGTATCGCGGCGCTGGGAGCTTTGGGTTGAACTCGAGGTTTTACCCACGTTTGCCCAATCCAAGGAGCCGCTGTTGCCTTTTTCGTTCTGGTCGCGACGCCAGTTGCTCCAAATGGCTGGAGACGCCTCCGAGCGCGGTGGTCCGTTGGCAGCACTAAGGTCCTGCCCATCTCTGGTGTCAGGACGCGATGAAGTGGACAGCCTTGGGTGTGAACGCTGTTCGAAACTCCTACGGCCGCTTGAGCCACCATCGTCTGAACTGTTAGCAGTACTAACGTCGTTGAGTGGGAGAGTTGCCGATTGTGACTTGCGGGCGGTGAGCCTGGTAGAGCCTTCATTCAAGCGATCTGGCTGCGACTGCATGGATACTGAACCGGCAGCTTCCTGAAATTCCGAGGAAACACGAGGAACGTTGCAGATGGAGAGCGATTTGAAAGCACGCTCATCTTCGGGGCGAACCAGGGGTATTTGAAGCTTGCTGCGATCGTCATCATATAGGGTAAGTTGGTTGGAAGAGAAAAGCAGGTCAGCATTATGTGCTCGAAGCATGTCACTGCCAAGGAACACTTGAATTGCCTTGGGGTTGACCTGTGGGTTATAGTCCTCGATGACTGTAAAATCGACCCCAATCGAGGGAAGGTGCGGTGTGGGACTACTAGAGCGAGATGATGCCGAGACTGGCACAGCTTCCGGAAGGTAAACAGAGAGCTTGATCTTGCGGAAGCCATCATTAGTCGTGATAATGTCGTCTTGGAAATCGAGGCGCTCAACAAGGTGATAATCCAGAAACGACGTGTACGAGCCAGAGCATACAGCCGCATAGAGCAAAGTGTCGTGTTTAAAATTAGTGTTGAGCCAGCAACGTATTATGGCAGGTACAGAGCCGAGAATAAACAAGCCAGGTGCCAGCCCTGGAGGATTTACTGGAATAGCCGGTCCGAAGCCAGTAAGACTATTCGCACGTCCAGACGTTACCGAGTGTACGGAGTGCCCTGCTGAGCTCTGCCGTCCATCCGATTTGTGTGAGTAGCTACGTTCACTCATGACATGGCCACCCATGCCGCTGCTAGTGCGGGGTATCAAGTCCAGCGACGACCGTGAAGCGTGGGCCCAGTGGCCATGATTAGCTGTCTCATCAAAGCGAACACTGTTCGCGCGAGATGTGGCCCCTACGCGCCGAGGTTCCTCATCAGCATCGAGCTGGAGGTTGCCGATGAGGTTGCTCGACTGGTCATCGAAGTTGGAGAAATGCTCCGCCATGGGCTGCTCCAGGGGAACTGCTTACCAATTAGCCAAGTGAACCTTTAGGCAATGTTTATGTCGCACCTTGCTGTGGCGTCCCTCCTAGCACGGAAGGGAAGGGTGAAGAGGTTCCCCAGACGTTTTTCAGGCGAGAGTCGTCCTCTTGTTTGCGTTCCAGACGAGAGACACGATCGGACAGCTCGGCTTGACTCTGCTGCACCCGAAGCATCTCACTTTGAAAGCGCCAGAAGTCGTCGCGAGGATGGAAGGTTACACTCTCTGGATCCATCCTTCCCGTGGTCTTCTCATCCCTTGAGGGGTGTCCTCAGTGAAGAGACCCCTGCCTTCCCGCGTATGCTCCCCGACCGACGGACTCCAAACGAGCCACGGCGCCGCCAACTTCACACTGTCCTGCCCTACGTTGTGATCCTTGGGGTTGCGGTGATTTGTTTCCTACCGTGAAGGCCTGCGTCGAGTTGAGGCGGTATTGGAGTCGCGGGGTGGGCGGTTGCGAGCAGGCTCGGGAGACGGGAAGATTGTGGGGATTGGAAGGATGCGACAATTACGGGGGCGGATCGAAGTTTGGCTCGAGTGTAGGAAGAGTAAGTATGACCCGCGGGAGGACTATTGTTGGTCTGAGTCCGTGTGAAGTGGAAGATGTACGGGCTGCGTCAGGTCTTGAACTTGTTGAATAGCCGAAGTCAAACGGGGCAGGCCAAATCGCTTTAATAGTACAGACTACGGACTGAAGTAGGACTGTATTGCGACGGCGTGTTCGTGTTGGTGAATAGAGGGTAAATGTGGTCGTGTATCTTCTGAGGTTCGCCGCGGTTGCGCCACCAATGCACCTTCCGGAGTTTAGAGTGTCAATGCGATATGGGCAGGGATACGTCGCTTCCGCATCCCCGCAGCCTCCTCTCGCCTCTGTCACGACTGGACGAAATACATGATACGATTCAAAATTCGGTACGTGCATATGCATGCTCATGTTCTATGTATACAGCCACGCGCAGGCTGTTGCTAGCTAGAGAACTATCACGGCAAAGTTTGAGTACTTTCCCACGCCTTCCACGCTTCCTGGTCATTCCATGCGGGAAAGACCATAGGCAGCTTCTCTGGCACCTGATCTGGCCACTGCTCACCGATTGTCTTCGATACCTCCTGGAATAATATGCGGTAGCCTTCTGGCTCGAAATGGAGGCCTACATGTACTTGAGCTCTCGCACGGTTCACTGACGTTACAAGAGCGCTTACCATCATACATGAGTTTCATCAGGGCGTCGTTGTGAGGGATACTCAGTGACCCAGGTAGTGGATCTCCAAACTTCCAAGCATCGATCTTGAAGTCTATTCTCTCCATGAACGCTTTCCAAAGGTTCACCACGGGAACTCCGAGCTTGGCTCCGACCTTGCAGGCCGCATCAGCATAGTCCTTTGTGGTAGCCGCCACTCGCGACACTCTCTCATATCCATTGGACTGGTCCCTTGGCCACCAGAGATGTTCGTTGATTGGGGGCGGAGCTATTATAATAATCCGAGGAGAATGAGCCCTTATCTTTGGGTGGGTGATGATCTTCTCCAGGTTGGTCTGATATTCATCGAGCGGAATATGCTGCTTGTTGGGAGCGTCGGGCAGTGAACTGTCGTTGGCGCCGAAGAATATTGCCTGATGCTGTCAGTCAGACCTCCTCGATCTTACTTGAGCGGTCTGCTTTACCAAGAATCGAATTTTAGCCTCATCTGGCGAGGGAATGATAGCTGGCAGCACCTGGAGTGCTTGACGAGAATTGTACCCGCTGACATGGCATCAGGATGGCCGAATACTATCGGACAGGGATGCATTACCTGAATCCGCGATTGACTACATCCAACCTTCGTATGTAGGCTGCGGGGTATCAGATCTCACGCACACTGAACCTCGCTGGGATTGGACACGTATCGCCCCGCAAATACAGGATAACGAGGTAAGTCATTGGGAGATCTTTGGGCTTACCAGCTTGTAACGCTGCAGCGAAACCAAAGCCTCGGTCTTGATTTAACGACTCTTGCGTTATCGAATCCCCAAACAAAATGAACTGCTCGTACGGAGAAGGCTAAAGCTTTGGTTAACACGATGTCCTATCAGAGAAAAGATCTGGCTCGCATCTTACCATCCCGATATAGCTATTCCGACTCGGCGAAGTTCCGGGTTTCCGAGACTTGGCTCCTACCTTTCTAATACGACACAGTCTGGGCTGTAGCACCTCGAATAGTTATTTCAAGTATACGGACAACGGGAACAGGACGAAAAGCAGATGTGGGATGTTTGAATGGATCGGACTTATTCACTCCGAGGGGTGATGTGTGGGGTAGATAATGCTAGGATTGGCTGTGGGCTCCATGCACGCCTTACTCGTTCAGAGATAGCGGCTGAGGCGATGGACCCTGAAACGCCTTCGTCATTCCGCGTGCTCACTGATCACACGCGCTGTAATCGCTACACCATGTTCTTGGATGCCTCGGCGGCCCAAATAATCTCCCTCAACACGGTCTTTACCACGCTTCTTTCTTTGGCGTATTTACTCGCACGCATGTAGACAGTATACCCACCAGCGGTTCGAATGTGCTGCGTTTCTCCCGGTGCGTACCATATTATGTACCCAACCAGCCAAGCTGCCTCGGGCCTGTGGGGATGAGCCATGCTACCGAGACATGGGACCTCCACGACACCGCCCTCGCCCTTCAGATGACCGCTGTAGCTGCCTTGACCTGGCCTGTGTTCTTTGTTGGACTTCTGGCTAATACCTCGCCGTCCCACAGTTTCTAGTTACATCTGCCATACACAGCAGCCATGCCCAAGTCTATACATTCGTACCGGAGCGTCGACGATTACGATGCCGCCAACGACGATTATGCTGCCGAAGAGCGAGAACGCGACGACACGATAAGCAGCACAACACCTACCTCCCCAACCCATTTCCGTCGACTTAGACCCATGAGGTCTTCCGAATACGATCTTTCAAGGTCAGGAGAGAATATCACCGAGCGGTCGAGTTTGCTAGGACATGCACCCGGTCAGAGCCAGCGCTCGTACAGGAGCTTACCAGCGACCACGCCTGGCACGCCACGCCCAGGGCATAGGCGGCACAACAGCCAACTGCCCACAAGCTCGCGAATGCGGCCGAGCAGGGCCGGGTCCTTCAATCACTCTTTCAGTCAGCGACTCGTGACCGCGCTGGGCGAGCGGCGAGTAGGGCTGGAGGAGAGCATGCAATCAGCCAAGGCGTCTTTGTGGCAGGACAATCGTGTGTGGTATGACCAGTTTACCTCGACAGACTGGGTGCACGACAACATAGCCGACGCATACCGCGTGAAGGCCCTCCGAAGTCGGAAAGACATTCGAGGACGGCTGGCAGCCTGGTTTGACGGTGCTCAGGGTTGGATTCTGGTGGCCCTCATTGGGATGCTCACTGCTGTCTGCGCCTACGTCGTCAACACTACCGAAACAACGCTCTTTGACTGGAAGCAAGGCCACTGCACTAGTGGTTGGACCAAGAGTCGCAAGGTCTGCTGTGACGGCGCGTCGATATGCGACAACTGGGTTCATTGGTCCAAGGTCATCCGCAGTGACAGGCTCGACGATGTTCACACGCAATATGCCTTCTTCGTGCTCTCAGTGATCGCTTTGTCTTTGGCGTCCTGTCTTTTGACTTTGACAACCAAGACTGTCATTCCCTCAGCCATCTCGCTCGCCACGCTAGACGAAAATCTAGGCGCTGAAGTGCAAAGACACTCGGATGACGAAGAGGAGGACCGCAAACGTAGCATCAGCCCCGAATCAAGATTTCACGAGGCACAACAACGCCCGCCTATGGTGTACTACTCTGCTGCTGGCAGTGGTGTCGCCGAAGTCAAGGTTATCTTGAGCGGTTTCGTCCTTCACGGCTACCTTGGTGTCCGGACTCTAGTCATCAAGACGGCCGCTCTAATTCTCAGCGTTGCATCAGGCCTCAGTCTCGGCAAAGAGGGCCCTTACGTGCACATCGCCACTTGTATTGGAAACATTGCGTGTCGTATCTTCTCCAAGTACAGCAGCAACGATGCGAAGCGGAGAGAGATTTTGAGTGCTAGTGCTGCCAGTGGTGTGGCTGTTGCCTTTGGTGCTCCCATCGGTGGAGTTCTGTTTAGTCTGGAGGAAGTCAGCTACTACTTTCCATCAAAGACCCTCTTCAGGACTTTCTTTTGCTGTATTGTGAGTATGCACAACGACGTCTCTTCTATGCATTAACATCTCTACAGGCAGCTGCATTGTCGTTGAAGTTTTTAGACCCTTACGGAACGAAGAAGATCGTCTTGTTCGAAGTCCGATATCACCTTGACTGGAAGTTCTTCGAGCTAGCTACGTTCATTTTCACAGGCGTTGTGGGTGGCGTCCTAGGTGCCCTCTTCATCAAAGCATCCCGTTTTTGGGCCAAAACATTCCGTCGCATACCCGTTATCAAAAAGCATCCGTTGGTCGAGGTCTTTCTTGTTGCCCTGGTCACCGGAATCGTCAGCTTCTGGAACCGGTACACCAAACTTGCCGTTACCGAGCTTCTCTTTGAGTTAGCCAGTCCATGTGATACTTACACAGATTCGGGCGATGGTCTCTGTCCAACGCTTGAGCATATTCCAGAAGTCCTCAAGGTATTGTTCATCGCGTTTGTTATCAAGGCTAGCCTTACTGTTGTTACCTTTGGTATCAAGGTACCGGCTGGTATATATGTACCGTCTATGGTTGTCGGTGGCTTAGCCGGGAGATTCATAGGTCATGCCGTCCAGCTTTTCGCCCTCCGTTTCAACCATCTCGGTTTGTTTGGTAATTGCACTCCTGTCGGCCCACCTGGGTCGTGCGTTGTTCCTGGCGTCTACGCGATGGTAGCAGCTGGTGCGACAATGACTGGCGTCACTCGCTTGACCATCACTTTAGCCGTCATTCTCTTCGAGCTTACAGGAAGCCTCGACCACGTCCTACCTTTTTCTCTCGGCATCCTCGTCTCAAAATGGGTAGCCGATGCCATTGAACCACTCAGCATCTACGACCTCCTTACAGACATGAACTCCTACCCTTTCCTAGACAACAAAGTCCGACCAATCTTCACCTCCGAACTAGGTGACATCACCCCGCGCGTCCGCGAAGACCACATCATCGACATCTCAAACGAATCCCTCATCCCCGCCACCGAGCTCCGCGACAAGCAGCTCGGCCTGCAAATGCTCGGTGAACTAGACGGCGGCCTAGCAATCGTCAAGCACGGCATCCTCGTCGGCCTGATCCCCGCTCCAGACCTCGAATTCGCCCTCGACAAGCTCGATAATGAGGAAAACACCCTCTGTCTTATGTCACCGCAAGTAGACTGGGCAGCAGGACGAGAAGCCTTCGGAGAAGATGAGCAAGCCTTGTACGATCCCAGCGATTTCACGCCGTATATTGATCCTGCGCCTGTGTCGCTCGATGTGCATTCGCCGATGGACCTGGTGTATGAGTGCTTCGTTAAGTTGGGGTTAAGGTATATTTGTGTACTGAGGGATGGGAAGTATGCTGGTCTGGTAAGTCTAAACTAAACAACATATGACCTTGGCAATAGAGTGTGATTTAGCTAATTGTTGGAATAGGTTCATAAGAAGAGTTTCGTCAAGTATATGAAGGAGCTTGAGGTGAGGGAGAAGAAGAGCCATGCTATGTGAGGCGGTGAGAGAGTATCGTGGCTGATCAAGTTGTTGATCGCTTTTTGGTTCATACCTCGCACTGTTATTTGCACAGACTTTTCTTTGCTTTGGCGTTAGCTCTCTTTTTCTGAAGTCGATATCCATGAAGAATGCATTTAGAATGGCGTATGGGACTCGGTCGTCACTGACGAGAGCATTTGAAAGGTGGACAGAACTACTTAGAAGCAGAATAAGAATTGGGGTTTTCATCGGTCTATGTTGCACCTACCGTTGCGCTCGACTTCTCTTTCACGTGTCACAATGCAATAGAAGCCCACGGCACACGGGTGTGGTCACGCGTAGGAGTGGTGGTAGAAAGACGGTTTAATCTATGAGTACATGGTAAGGAGAACTTCCTCGTTATGCATATTCCGTATCTATTTTGAATACCCATTATTCCGGTCTTGCTTGGTTTCCGCTACCTCATCGCCTTCTTTCGGGTTCGTGGTGAGAGCAAGGTAATTCATGTAACAAGTGAAGGAGGGAAGGAAGGTCCCCTGACCACACTTGCCCTGAATATGCTCAAAACTCCGATATCGCCACCTCACCACAACATCTGAAACCAGACGCTCTTGCCATTCACTGGACAAAGGACTCAACGCCAATGGCAACAGTGGGGTATGAGCCCGATCTCCTAAATAATGCCGCTGGGCGACACAAGATGATCCTGCCTGCGGGCACTACGCCGAACCGTGTTGCGCACGAGGTAAGGACCGGTCGCTAGTATTGAAGTCGATCAGCAATGAAGAATTTGGCTATGTCATTGGTATGGTCCATGAGCAAGATCGCAACGATCGCGATTATTACGTCGAGTATCGCTGCCATACCTTAGGGGCTTTAGGGAAGCCCGTTTAAAGGCATTGTTGGATGGGATCTCATATGAGGAACCAGCAAGAAGGCTATGCGAAGACATGTTATTTGCTCAAAAGTACGGCTTCATTGGAACGGCATACACCAAGAACAACGTATATGAACCTATCTCATTAGACGATGGCCCTTTCAACTACCACTCCATCATGCTATACCCTTCAAATGCATACGCTGCGAAGGAATGTCAAGGTAGAATTGATAATCTCGATGCATGCACTATGGTTGCGATTGACAGGATCAATGGAAACGCGGTTGGCAAGTCGTTCATTCATACGAACATGGTTCCTTCCGATGGAAACGTTGCATTCGTCAAGAGGTACTATCCTTGGATAACACCGTCTTCTGCACCTGGTCGAGTATCGCCAGCCAATGTCGCGCCATTTGAAGAAACTCCTGTTAAAGACTCGTCGTCCATCACAGCTAGGGTAGATCGAGACCCTCCCATTAGAGTTCACCGCATGGAAGTCACAGCAGGTGACATCACATTGCACGAGCTTTGATGGGTAAGAACAAAGGGGGTTATCGGCAATATGGTAGATCTCTTTATAGAGGGACTGTGAGACAGGAAGAGAAGATATGTGCACACAGTCATAGACTAAAGAGTAGAATAGACAATTGGAAATCTACACAAAACATACTTTATAGCGAATCAAAGACCCAGGTTCCAGCTTATGGCAGGATTTCAATACTCCGAATGACGTCTTTATTAATCATCTCATGCTTTCTTTGCCATCTCAATCAGTCCTCTCTTACCAATCGCTTCCCCTGCATCCATCCAGATCCCTTTGATCTCCAGTCCCACACTATCTGCCAGCTCAGCCCATTGCTTCTCCGTCCTCTCCAAAGCCCCCATGTTCAACATATGCCAATCCATCTTCGCTTCAATATGCGCAACCCCCGTTTCCGGCACAACAACCTCATGCACCAAAACAACTGAGTCATCAGCCATGACGTCTACAATATTCGACAAAATAATTCGCGCCTGCTTTTCCGGCCAATCGTGCAGAATCATGCGGAGATAGAATGCCTTGGCATTCTTCACAAGGTCGGGCTGCGGCGTGAAGAAATCATAACCGAGTTTCGCAATCGACTCAGGGACATCAACGGCCTTATCAACAACCTGCGGAAGATCTTCCAGGACCAATTTTCCTGGCATGTGCGGGTATCGCTCTTTGAACCGGCTCACCTGGTGTCCCAAACTTCCGCCCACATCGACAAGAAGCACCCGTTCGGGATCATCGTTTTTCAGCCTTTCTTCCGCGGGATACGCCGGCACAAACGTAACCTCTTCTTGGCTCTTCTGCATTTCCATCGTAATATTGAATGCTTTTGCCAATCGCTCATTTCCTGGTTTGGCCAGGTAGTCGAAATATGTTTCGCCTTTGCAGTTGTGTGCAAGCTGGAAGGGTGCATCATATGCGTCTTTGGGGTTCTGATAGCCTGTCTGAACAAAGTACTCGGGCATTGAGGCGATGGAATGGTAGATGTGCGAGAGGTGGATTACTCCGGACTTGAACGGTGATGGAGAGGCAAGGAGGGGTGCGAAGGGTGTGGTGGTGTATGTGCCGGCCGTGGGCTCGGTGAACATGCCTAGAGGGACAAGGATTCGGAGAATGCGCTCTGTTGGATTGTGTTAGTCGGTGGTGGTTGTGATGGTGTTCTTGGTTCGGGTCTGATACTGTGATTGGAAAGGTATCACGTACGCAGTAGATTTGCATCAGCTTTACTCTTCTCCGCAAATTCGGATAAGCTGATAGGTCCGCCATGAGCCAGTGCAATATCAACAAGATCCAAATCTACGGCAATTCGAAGTACAATGGGGTCATAGATAGTCTAATGAATGTCAGCCTGTGGTAAATTACCAGCGAAGACAAGCCTGGATGAGGTTAACACAAAGATGTAGAAGATACATACAAAGAACAATCGCATAAACCTTTCTATTGGGTTCTCCAGCGCTTCGCTCAGCTTATTGCTGGCCTGTAAGAGCGCAAGTCGATCTGCTTCCTCCAGGCCGGCCGGTCCTTTGCTTGCAAGCTCGGAGATTTGTTTGGTTAACTCTACCATGACTAGGTCAAGTCGAACAAGATCCTCGTAACAGGTGCAGTTGTTGAAACTATATTTCTCGCACTGATGCCTGCACCTTTATACACGATACAGAATCAGCCCTCAGCAAAACATCATTCGATCGCTGCTCTGGATCCAGCCCAGCTGAACGCAAGGCTGAAGCCGATACGGGGCGTGAACAGAACTGCAGATTCTGGGACCCAATCATAGTAGCAATGTGCACGCGGTGCATATCTGCAAGGCTTATGCTGACGAAGTTCTGCCCATTTCCCGGGTTGAATCTTACTGCAGATACGCTTATCCTAAAGAGAACAGTAAGCGGCGCGAATCAGGCTGTCTTCAGCTGGTGCACGACCTACAATAATATAATGGCATTGATAGAAGGGGATTAGATAATAGTCGGATGGCGTCAGAGGGTAGATGACGCAGATGGGCCTGGATTAGAATGATATGTGTAAGGCGACATCGATGGAGTGAAAGTAGCGCCAAGGTATAAAGGGAAATCAGTTTTAGGATCAAGAAACCTGTTTACCAAGCTCAACGGCAACCCCGTAAGTTTGGTTGGGATGAATGCATGATTTATGCGCGACAATGACTCGTCTACGTCCTCAGAAAATGGCGGAGGGAGGTCTAAGAGAGGAGTACGTAAGTACGCTTGGAAAGATGAGGTTGAGCTAAATTTCCCCACCATCAGCCCCACCACTTTCCTTCAAAGATGCTCCTATTTGCTCGCTTGTGCTGGAGTATATCCCACAAGCTATCGAACTACGGTAGTAACCCCTATCAAAGCATGGAGGTTCCGGTTGAAGTCTTTCGTCTCTACAATGGCGATCGGAAAACGTGGGTTTGCAGTGTATATGAATTTAATATTTTCAAAATCCTTCAACCAATCAGCATCAAGCAAGTCAAAACGCCCTCTTGGCTTAGTGGTAAAGCGTATCACTAGTATCCAATGTATTGAGTGCTATGATAAGATCGCTAGTTCGATTCTGGCAGAGGGCACTCTTTTTTGAGTCCTAGTTCAGACGTGGTGTGTTCGTAGATTCTGGATATGCAAAACATCGAAGAGACGACGCTTCCCATCGCGTAATATATCCACAATTTGTGCAGTAGCACATGGACATTACACATATGATATGCACGGTGTGATTCATTGGTGGATGCATCTTAACACATATGATACTGGCGCGTGAGCTAGGAATTTATTTTGCTAACTATCTAAGCAATGTTTATTTACAAATTTTGGAGCGAGGACTATGTGCCCAAATTCCGCCGAAGCCTTAGCAGCATATGTCAATGTGATGGCGGTATCAGGTTTTGCGTCCTGCTACTGGACGTCTTTAAGTATGCGAGGCGCGCCTCATTCTATGCATAATGAGATTCCGTACTTTCCTTGAGATTGTCGTTCGGCTCCTGTCGCGAAATCGGTTCTTGACTTGAAGCATCAGCTACTGGGGCTCGCATTTGCTTTTCTTGATCTTGGTCCTCCGGGTAATCATCATTGACTGCTAAGCCCTCCACAGACGACGTGATTGAATTTGCTTTTCCGCCGTTATACCAGCCGTCGCTGAGACATAAAGTTGTTTCGGATCCTATTTGCAGGATGGACAGCTCCGAGGTTGACATATGAACCGGTTGAGGTGGGCTGAGCAACCCCGGTGAAACAATATTGGTTCTGTTGAGATATGACTCGGGAATGTTCTCCTCACGGTCCTGGCGCTGATCAACAACTTTCTCCGAGCCAAGTGAGGTCTCAGTCGCTGTATCGTGCTCACTCGCATCAGACTGCGATCGGTCGTACTTGCGAAATACAAGCCAGAAGATGAGTGCAGTCGCAGCCATGCCTCCAGTTAATGAAGCGTAAAGCCAGATCAGGTTCGGATCGCGCGCAACTTCAGCTAGTGCCATGGCACATGCCGAGCCAACACCACCAAGAAGCAGACTGATGGCTTGCACAAGAACTTTCATATCCTTGGGTGAGTGGTCGTACGCGTATTCGAGGCCAGTGACGTAGGCAAATATCTCACCGGTTGCGATGAGGAAGTAAAGAGGTGCTTGTATCCAAACGTTTGGTCTGGACTCTTTGAGTTCCAGCTTCGAGACCTGTTGTCCGAATCCGCAGTCCATGGGTTGGTTGTGACAAGGCGGGGATGTGTAGATGGCATATTGCACGAATGAAGCATAAAGCATCGCGAGCGCCACAAATATGAAGCCGATGGTGATTCGCGTTATCGGCTTGATGTAGATCCGTCGTTTGTGGAGAAGAGGGTAAAGACCCTCTTGGATCAATGGACCGAGCACAATGCAACCCACTTGATTCATCGCAGGTAGTAGGTCGTTTGGAGTGTCGCCGGTCCTCATTTGCCCGGCCTGAGAGATCAGATTATTCTGCATTTGATCGAAGCAAATGTAAAACATGACGAACGCCAGAAGGACGCGGCATGCACGAAGGCCTCGTGTCAGTTCGTCGACCAATTTATTACTCCAGGTAACCTGTTTGTGACGATGCTCAAGCTGATATTCGGGATATGTGCGTTTCATCTTAAAGCCGTTCTGGATTGCGCAGGCAATGATCTTTGTCGCTTGGGGAAGTACGTTGTCCCTGTGAGGAATTCGGATAAACCATTGCTTGCCGAAGATCAGCATGAACATTGCGATCACCATGAAGCCTAGCGTCAGTCCGTATGCTCCTGCAAAGCCATACTTCTTTTCAATGTAGACTGTAGCAAACCAGGAGAGTGAACCGACGTTCCCAACCCAAAAGTACAAATTGTAAATGTACTGCAATGTAAGTTGATAGTCTGTAACCACCAATTCTCCGGACTTGAGTAACTTGCGGCGTGGCTTCGTTTCCGTATACTGGTCAGCAATGAACGGTACCATGATGGCTTTAAACCCTCCGCCGCCTAAACCAATAAGGACCATGGCAAGAACCAGCCCAGGTAGACCCCAGCCTTTGTCGAGGCTGGCCGGTAAGGAGCTGACGGTCAGGACAGTACACCCAGCACAATACATGATAACGCTGATCACCAGGGTGGTATACTGGCCGAGACGGCTGTCTGCTAGTGGTGCGACAAATAACGGGGTGACGTAATAGAATATGTAAAAGGCGCAGTAAATCCGTGTAGCCTTTACTTGGCCAAGTCCGAGGGCTCCGGGCGTATGGGTTCTATCGAAGTGTGGCGGGTGTTCCATGTAGTTTTCTGTACCACGACCAAATTAGCATCATCTTTCCGACAGCCTGGAGTCGAAAAACGGGTTGCGGTGTAACGTACGCCATGGTGCAGTGACTAAGAGAAGTCAGTTTTTGTCCCACACATAATTCTGTCAGGTTCGGTACGTACGGCCCCAGAACGCGGCTCTTTCCCAAAATCCGATGACAGCCACAACCCAGAGCCGCCATGGCACACTGTCTCTGACAAGCCGCAAGTCCAGAACGTCAGCCGCTGTAATACTTGAAGACCTCGACGGTGATTTTTCAATGTCACTACGGCTAGTGTTAGCCTCTCCACAACGTTTTTCTACTTCAATTGCTAGCGCACCTGCTCGTCGACGTGGTCCGCTGCAATGGCGGGACATCGAGACTGTGTTTCATCGTCATCTCGAAAGCTGCTGTGGGTTGCGGAGTTGCATGGACTAGCATGAGAGATGTAGAACTGGAGCGAAAGACGGACTATTGAATTGAGCGAAAGCGGGAGATTTCCGGGATGAAGAAAGCAGGAAATTTAGGACATGGAATTTTACAAATTCTAAAGGGACAGCCGAAAGGACAGGTATGGAAGAGGGACGAAGACGTGATTTGCTGTGACGATAGGGAAGGGCTGAAGGTGAAGGCAAACCGCCGACCTTTTGTATGCGTGCGCAAATACCGCAAACGTACGAATCCGGATACCTTGATCAGCTCTTTCCTAGTGAAGCCAGTGCGCGGACTCTGGATTGGAACATCTCAGAAGGAGCTATGGGTACTGGGACCTGGAAAATGCAACGGCCGCCCAACGTTCGCCTCACGAGGCGCACAAACCGATGGCACCCAACGAGGCGCACAGATTCATCGACTCACAAGGCGAGCTTCTGATCCACTTTCGATTGCGCCCACGTAACACAAGTACCGTTCTCTAGTGCCAAGGCCGGTAGTCAAACTCTCTTGGGCAAAGCGAAGTCGTAAACATCGGTATGTGCATTGCAGCTTCCCAATGCGGGATCAGGAGGAAAGCATCTAACGAGCGACAGCACGACTAAAGAAAAAACTGCCACAGGAGCTGTGGGCTTGGGTACTCAAACAAAGGCAGAAGTTTATGGAAACGGAGCCTTGAGAACCGCCCTCGTTTGCCGATCTTGAGCGTAGCGATGAATTTGATTAACAGCATACCACCAGCTCTTACAAGGCTACAAGTGAGTAGTGAAAAGATAACTGGGCCCATCACGCTGAAGCTGAAGCCATGCTTGAGAGCGCGCCCATCACCGTGACACTTACCAGCTGACATAGGAGAAGTGTGGGGTTGACACTGTGCGTCAGCTTCAGATGTTATCGAGTATGTGATTCATACCTGATTACAACGCGCAGCGTCAAATTAAAAGAGTGGTTTCAGGTCTGAGATTCAGAGGAGCATGCGCAACTGGACTACCGTCGCCTACTAGCCGTCTTAGCACTTGTGGCGTCTATAATGTGTACTCTGCGACAAGCCATACCGCGTGATATCAGCCTCGAAAGAAAGAGTTGTGCATGAGACTCTATGACTATGATGGAGTTCTGCGGAGCACCACTGGGGACAATTGACGAGGAAATAGTAGCACTAAACGAGAGATCGATGATTATGTCATCACGCGAAGACGGCAACTTTCACCTAGACACAAACCCCGTTGACATCACCAGGATACATCTTCAGTCAATATTTCAGTCGAAGGCCTAGCTGACTTGTACCTCTTCGCACTTCATTCGCCCCTGTCTAGCTCTAAGCGCCCGAAAAGTGTTCATATGCGCAAATACCTTCCAGAAGTGTTTCTCCTCGCCGCCAAATTCAGCCTCACGTTCCAGTTATGGAAGCCGATCAAACAGACCTCGTATGTCGCACATTGCTCACTTGGGATGCGGCTGAATCATGGTTGCTCAAGGAAAGTCACACAAGCGACCGTTGCAACGCTGTGCCGAAGAGGGCCCATGCCCCGCTGCAGCCTCCGCCTGCGATGACCATATCATTGTCACAGGGCAGATTCAGTGCGTCCCTATAATCGCAATACGGCATGATCGCCGGTTATATTGACGATGTTGACCGTTCGTGAGTTTTTCACGCTACATACTACTCAATACAACAACGCTGGTGGGCTCTACAAATCCAAGCTGGAACTAACACCGGTATTCTGGAGACGACATCCCGGAAATCGATTACCGGGAATCGATTGGGCAAATACACAAGTGCTACTCTGAGTGATAACACATCTATTCCCAGCGGGCGCCAATATTAGAGCACGCGAGTACGTCTCAGTCTTGACTATTGTGGCCTAAACCAGAATTCACCGTGGGGTCCACCGCCAAGTTGCGGGGCAAGATCCTTGACACTGTTACGACCAAACGTAAGATTTCCATACCTAGGAACCCGTGGGTGGTACGAAGTGGTGCGGTATCGGCAATTATCCAGCAATATTTACCGGTTGCGGGGTACTGAGATGTTCATTCGAAGATATCCACCACACCTGTGTCTTCTACTTATATCTTCTTCATATTCCCACGACTACCGTCGCTTCTTGCGATGTACCACCTAGACGGCAATCCGGCACCGTCCGATCAAACACTGTTCAAAGACCTTCTCCAGATTACAAGGACGAAATGGCAGGCAGTATTGAAGAGAAGAGTCATTCCGATACAGGAGGAAGCGAATTCAAGACCTTCCGTGTCAAGGAGCTCCACCCGACTTTCGGTGCCGAGATCGAAGGCGTAGAATTTCCGAACCCGAGCCGTGAGCAGTTCGAGGAACTTTTACGGGCTATGGCAAAGGTAATTGCTTTTTGTAGTCCATATTCTTACTCATCTCAGCTTCAAACCAAATGAAGGATACCGAGAATATTTAGCGCCACTTATAGCTTGCCTCCCATCTCAAATATTTCCCTACTAGACCAAGGATCGCTTCCGATCTTCAATTCTGTCTCCCATGACCTATATACGTGGCTGACGAGAGTATAAAGTACGGTGTATGCGTGTTTCGGAAAACGGGTATGGATGATACAGCGCACGTTGAGTTCTCGAGAAAGTTAGGTGACCTCGACGACATCCGACCTTACATGACAAGTGGGAGGAAGATGCGTTACAAGTACTATGAGCTGTTCGATGCCGGTAACGTGGATGAAGACGGCAATGTCATCGATCCCAATAGTCCCAAAGCACAATATCAGAAGGTCAGCTCAATTCGCATGGTGGGAAAGCAACTTAGTACTTACGAGAGCTCAGGGCAATGCGCTTTTTCACGTTGATAGCTCATTCAACCCCCGACGAGCATCTTACTCAATTCTTCGCGCTTTCGAGCTTCCCCCACCGGGGCATGGTGGCAATACGGATTTTGCAGACTCACGGACGGCGTTCGATGAGCTCTCTGAGCCTCTCAAGACGGAGCTTTTGGAAAAGGATTATGCGGCTGCCCACTGCATGGCGCATAGCCGAAAGAAGGCTGCTCCAGAGTTCTTCAAAGACGTAGATGTGGACACCCAGCCAATGCATGTTCACAAGATTGCGCAACTTCACGAACCGAGTAAGCGGATGAATCTGTACGTCGCAGCTCATGCGCATCATGTGTTGGGCATGCCGAGAGAAAAGAGTGATCAGCTTTTGGAGACGTTGCTCGAGCATACTACACAAGAGAAGTATCGCGTTAGCGTTGCATGGGAGAATGTTGGCGATATGATCATATGGGATAATACATGCGTTCTTCATAGAGCTGGAGGTGGTACCTTTGCTGGAAAGTATAGGAGAGATTTGCGAAGGACAACAGTACACGATGCAAGCTCGACAGCTTGGGGCCTCAATGATCCCAGCGCAACGAAAAGACCTGGCTTTAGTCTAGGCAGCACGAATCATGTTTCCATTCCTTTGCAAACTCAGCAGGTGCAGCCGATCGCACTATGAAGGTCCTAGTGTTGGATGGGCTAGGATGCGGATATAGGAGCTGTTGTCGCATGTTGCGGCCCTGCAACTTTGGCATAATTCAAGATAATCGAACGAGATCGATCAATGACGACAGTCTATGTTTCCATCTTTGTTTTTCCCTACCGTCTCTCTCTCCCTGTTTCATGTCAGCCGTGGTAGTGATCGAGGATATCTCGGAGTGGTCATGAGGTTCCTAATATGTGATGAAGTTCTTGGCCTACTATACGGGACACTTTTCAGTGCCTCCTTGACGCTTTCGGCACGGAGGACACGGACCAAAAGCAAGAACACCAACGTCGTAACATCGTCAATATATCTATCAGCATACTAGGTATGGGTATTCGTATTGCGATTGTGCTAATACCGGAGTTGGTTCGTGGATGAGGGTCGTAGTGAGCATGCTAGTGTTGGGGGTATCATTTATCTCCGCCATCTTTGCCCAGGAACAGCACACTTTCCCCATATTATCTCATTTCTACAACAGCACTGCCAGTAGAATGGTCCCATTTTATGGAAGGAGCTAAATCGCGTGCGGCAACAGTCACATTCATATCTAAGATCTAAAGTATATAATGAATCGCGACTCATGACAGTTCCACGGCGTCACATCCACGGCTTGTCTATCAACAACTCTACCAATATGAAGTTCCAACTTCTCTCCACCGCTGCTTTGGCAAGCGTTGTCTCCGCTCACAGCATCTTCCAGAAGGTCTCCGTCAATGGTGTCGACCAAGGTCAACTCAAGGGCGTGCGAGCTCCGGACTCCGATTATCCCATCACCAGCGTCACCGATAGTTCCTTTGCCTGCAACAAAGATCTCACTCACAAAGATAGTACCGTGATCTCTGTCCCTGCGGGTGCTAAGGTCGGCGCATGGTGGGGTCATGTCATTGGCGGTGCACAGGGATCGAATGATCCGGATCATCCTATTGCGAAGAGCCATAAGGGTAAGTGGACCCAAGAGAAGGGACCAAAGATTCCGGAATGTAAGGTGTTAACGAATGCAAGGTCCTATCTCATACTACCTAGCTAAGGTCGACAATGCGGCTACTGCGGGCACATCTGGACTTCAATGGTTCAAGGTTGCTCACGATGGCTTGAGCAACGGAAAATGGGCCGTGGATACCATGATCGCGAATGGAGGATGGCACTACTTCACTATGCCAACTTGCGTGGCCCCGGGCGACTATCTAATGCGCGTTGAGCTCATCGCCCTACATGGTGCTCAGAATCAAGGTAAGCCTCCGTACCTAATTGTTTGTATGCATGCTAACTCAACTTCCAGGCGGTGCTCAATTCTACATGGAATGCGCCCAGATTCGCGTTACAGGTTCCGGAACAAACAAAGGCAGCAACTTCGTCAGCTTCCCCGGCGCCTACAAGGCGAACGATCCAGGTGTGCAAGTCAACATCTACGACAATTCAGGCCAGCCGTACATGGGCGGCAAGAGCTATTCTATCCCGGGGCCTGCACCAATCACTTGCGCTGCCGGAGAGAGTGGAAGCGGAGGTTCAACTCCCCAGCCGGATCCCCAGCCTGCGCCCGAGACGCCGAGCGCGGGAGCAGCGGCTCTGTACGGTCAATGTGGTGGCGCGACGTGGACTGGTCCGACAACTTGTGCGCAGGGTACTTGTACGGCGAGCGGTGAGTATTACTCACAGTGTCTGCCATGAGGGCAACGTTAGTACATGCCTGTGGCATACAGTATAACAGTAATGAGATAAGCATACTCTCAAATGACGTATCCATATCAAATGCTTGGTTATAGCTTGTCCAGGCCATGAATAACCTTCATTGCCGTTTCTTGTACGTGGTCAACTGAGTGCCCGGTCCCGGCAACGTCGAACATGCCGTTCATAGTTGTCTCTTCGGGTGAATGCTTTGTTCGGAATCGTGCAGGCTGAATTAGGACAAATGAATGCCTGAGCCGTGTAGAGATCTCGATGGACACTGAGACCGTGACGCTTGAGATCAGCTTTGAGCGCAAAAGCTGAGCTGCAATGTTCGCATCGATATCGTCGGCGGTGCTTCCGATTTACATGCGTGCTGAAGGGATGTGTGTTAGTGCACTGTGTACTGGTGAGATCGATGAGTGAGAAGAAGCATACTTTAGCTGCCCAGGTGTGTTGCACTTTACTCCACAAGATTGGCATTGATGATCTGAAGCCTCTCTGGGCAAATTGGCCTGAAGGGAATGGGAAACAGTTGATGTGTGTCTCCCCACCAGAGGTATGATCGGTGCCTTTAGTTTCAATCCATCTTGCGATTCCAATGACCCATAGCTGGTCGGGTCAGATGAGCTAGTAGAGCTGATAGGAGAGGCAGAGTCCGAGTTGTTACTTTCAACATATGCCATGGTCTGCGATAAGGAAGTTGTCCGAGGATACTCTTTGAGTGAGCTTGCGAGGCCTGGCGAGCTTACGCAGCGATTGTACTTAGAGTCTCCTACGTCTTGCAGGTGCGGGAACATGACTGGATTCGGCAAATGCTCGACATCCCATGGATTGATATAGTGCCCATCCGCTTCAGCCGTAGTCAGTTTCTGCTTCCCTACGGCGATATGTGCGGGAGCCGCGGTCAGTATCTGAGTTGGCCCATCTGGTATCCCTTAGTGCAATTAATAGGATAGTGTGACTCATCGACGTACTGTTTCGTGGTGCTACATTACTCAGCCGTGAAGCTTTGTCAATTCCCAGGATTTGGTCAGCTGTGACGACCTTTGGGCGTCCCACCGGCCGCTTGCCATGTTTCTCCTTTGCGGCTGTGGAGTCGTTGCTAACCGATTCTGCCACGGTTGTACCTCCATACAGAAATGGGTCTCTACTCTGATGTATCTTCTCTTTCTTAACTGAAGCTGCTGTCGAACCCTCTAGATCTTTAGCTAACTTTATTTTCTTTCGCCGTTTCCGTCTGTCGGACACCCATAACCATAGCATAGGTATGATGAACAGTATCAAAGCAGCCGCCACGATGGCTCCTATCACCCTCTTCTTCTCTTCATCTAGCCCTCCAATTTTTTCATTGTTTGGCTGCTCCGCATCTTCGGATGATGAATAAAGTGCGCGCGCTCGTGGTAGCATTGTTGGGGAAGCAATGGCTAGACTGTGATATTCGTAGAGGCGAAGGTACTAGGAGAATTTCTGATACGCATGCTAAACGAGTGCTATATCTCGATTTGCGGATCTCTAATGAGATGGGGCTGACGGTGGGAGGCATATATCAATATCAACGCAGCCTCTGATTGGACGTCGCGGGCTACCTATGATCTACGAAATAGATTAAGAGACACTGGCAGAGTAGGGCAAACACTTTCTTGTCGCTCACCGGTCTACTTATTGATTGCCTTACCTAGATATATGATACGATCGCATTCTAGCATTGCGCTCAGGCCTTCGATATATTCACTGCTCAATTGACAGTCGCTCGATCTAGCATGGTATGAATACGAATTCAGATCTTAACCTTTAGACTACTTAGCTACGTTACTAAAGAAATGCCATTACTATTGCTTTTGTCCTATGTGCCTACACATATCCTTGTTCCTGCCCTCTTCGTCCGCAAGATCGAAAGGAGGTGATGGTAAAATGATTATTAGCTACGCTCTCACGAGCACACCACGATGCCGCCTGTTCGTCAAAGCACACCGGATGGTCATGGCACTTTAAACATGCCTGCGACTTTGATTGCTGGAGGGCGTTCTTCCAATGCTCAATGTCATGCGTGATGGACGTCTTCGCAAAACGCAAGCAAATCGAGCAGTCTCGCTCCGATTGCCCCATTTGGCATGGCGGACATGTCACAGCAAACGTCGCAAAAATGCCTAACGGAAGACTGAGGGATTAGGATTCCGAAGAATGCAATTTCGCTTCCGTTCGGTCCGGCGAACTAGTGGTTGTCGTCCGATCTTGATTGGCTGTACCGCAATCCACGCCCCTTCTATCTGCTCATGCCACAAAGTTACCAAGAAGGGCACAGGTTGCGACACACTCTTTATAAAAGCATTGCAAGGACCTCAAGTCAAATGGAGCAAGAAAAATTGAAGAGCGAGAGTCCGAGATCGAAGAGTTATGATCGATGTCACGAAATTCGAGAAATTGCGGCCATGTGGTCGCCTCGAAACATACAGTACAGCGAGGCACCATTTGGGCTTCTACAAGAATGTAGGGCTGACCGCAACCTACACCTCTACTGCATTACCAAATGCCCTTGAGAAGCTGGTTTTTGAAGCTTGTCGCGAAGTTATTGCGAAACATCCGAACTTGAGCGCCATCACGGTCAACGAAGACAAATCATATCCCGATGTATACTTTGCGCGACTACCTGAGATTGATTTGCGCACATGTGTTGAGTTCCACGAGCGCGTAAATCCTTTCCCAGGAAACGGCGAGGCGGATGAAGAGTTGGATGCATTGTTGGCGGAACAGCACGGTCGCGACTTCAAGGACGATTTTGGGAGAAAACCATTCTGGCGACTTGTTGTCCTCACATCGACGAACAGGCCGAATGAACTCTCTCTGTCGTGGTTCTTTCATCATGCACTTGCAGATGGGACGTCTGCCTTCTTGTTCCACGAGTCGTTCCTCGCAGCTCTGAACTCTGACACATCAGCGGGCGATGCAGATCCGATTGTCAAATCTTCAGCTTCGGCTCTATTGCCTCCTCTTGAGGAACTGCATTCCCTGCCAATCTCATGGCCGTTCCTACTCCAAGCCGTCTTCGGCTCGATTTTCCCTTCGATCTTCAACAAGCGACCTGCGAAGCTGTGGACCGGGAATCCTGTTCCGACCAATGTAGAACCAGCCCCAAAGCTCAACTATCACACTCATGTAGTCTCAGCAGAATCAACGAGAAAGCTGGCGCAGGTCAGTCGCGGAGAAAAGACAAGCGTGACAGCAACCCTGCAATGCCTCCTCGCTGCATCACTGTTCGCCAATCTCCCGGCTGCTGAATGGGAAAAAATCAAGATCGAGTGCCCTATCTCAATGCGACGCTTCTTGACTGGCGTTGCCGAGGGCCGAATGACGAACGCAATTACACAATATGGGTTCGTCCATGAACGTCGTGTTACAACTCCCACAGACAGCGTAGCAAAAGTAGACGTGCTACGATACTTTTCATGGGACGAAGCGCGCGCAGTAAAATCTACGATCCAAGTTGAAGTCGGAAAAGAAGGCCGCGACAACCCAATCGCCCTCCTGAAGTACGTATCCGATATGCACAAGTTGTTCAAAGAGAAGCTCGGCAAACCGCGCCATCCGACGTGCGAGTTCTCAAACATTGGCGTATACAAAGCGAAGGCGACGGGGAACGAGGGGCAATGGAAGATCGGACGAATGACGTTTAGTCAATCTCCGAATCTGACAAGCTGTGCCTTTTGTGTTAACGCCGTGACGGGTGGAGATGGGAATGCGGTGTTGAATTTCTGCTGGACGGAGGGCGCGGTGGAGAAGGAGTTGATTGCGCGGGTGATAGAGGGCGTATCGGATGGCATTGATGGCCTGATCCTCGGCCATGAAAACGCATGATGAAAGGGGCAGGGCTCGACACTACACGCTTAGTGAAATTATGTAAGATATAAGTAATATTTAATCGTGGATAATACGGACCCTAATCATTCTCTATGGTCGTTCGTAGAGCACTATCTGAGCGGAAGAACACGCTCATTTCTGGAATAAACTTACGCCCGCAGATAGGATGAACACAATCCCGCGAGTGTTATTCGGTCACCAGATCCTACGCTCACAGAAACTGCGAATCAAGTGCACGATGCGTGCTGTCGTCAGCAATGTATATCAGTATTACTGATCAATGGGAAGTCGTACAAAAGAGAGCAAGCTAAGAGCTAGGCGGCTTGTTCCGTTTGCAATATCAACCTTAAAATCTGGGAAGTCGGAAGGGAACGGACAAGCCTCGCACTTCAGTCAATAGAGGAGGACGCGGGCACAAGTAGTCATGAAATATAAATTATATTCTGCTGTAGAGACCGATACTCCCATATGCTATATCAATCCCAATCGAAAATGAACTCCAAAACTCCTTAAACGCCTCGCAATCCTAAAACCATGGTATTACCCCCCTCTCCATCCTTTTCTCGATCCCTTCCAATTTCCCACTAACTCAATTCCTCCCACCCCTCTTATACTCCCAGATCTCTTGCTGCTTGCCCGGCCTCGACACATGTGCCTGTCCATAGTACACTTCGAACGCCTCGTTCAGGCTTCGGTGGTGGTGCTTGATAGCTTCCCAGACGCCCTTTGCTTTGCTTGAAGTCTTCTGTGATGATGACGATGACGATGTGAGGGATGCTGATGAGGAGATGATGGCGGATTTGGCGAGCTCGATGGAGGTTCGGGGTGTTGTGTCGGTTGAGGAGGACATTTTAATTTGGTTTGGCGTTGTGAAATTGGTTGTAGTGTTGGCGAGAAGAGATGGTAGTGTGAAAACTGGTTCTCGAAATCGACGGCAGGTTAATTTAAGTGCTTGAAAGTGTGACCAGGCTGAGCTGGTGTCGATTATGGTATTCGTAGATGGGATTGAGAGTATAGGTTCTCGGGAGATGATGTGGGTATCGCGCAATGGTTTGGTATTGGCTACGAAAGATTTGGCCGATTTCTTCGCTTGCTTGGATATTTGCTTTTGGAAAACGCTGGAGGTTGGTAGATGCCTGGCTCAAACCGGACACGCAAACTTCTTTATACTCGGTCTCTCACCTCGATATGGCCCGACACCGGCCCCGGCCTTATGACTCCATCACGTCTTCGCACTTACAAATGCGAGCGTTGAAACAGCCCTCACGCCTTTCATGTCAAATGTGCTCTCCACATGCCCTGTGGTTACGCCAGCTAGGTACATTTGGCGGCCAATAAAGTGGGCGTGTCTCCGCGCGGTAAGCCACAATTTTCCGCATGCGGATGGCGCAAGCCTAGACTTTCCGACGGGTAATGGTAGGCGCTCAATCACAGTCATCCAAGAGATGATAAATAGGCGAAAGACACACGAAAGCAGTTTCGACATTCATAAGCAGCTTGACAGAAGATATTCTGCTATTGGTCACTTCCACAGGAATTGCTGAAATGTGGCTTGGGCAATGCGCTAAATGCGACGTTTGACATGTTGGTCGCGTCGCGCCTTACATCCTGCGCCTTGCGCACTGGCCTTTTCCAATGAATGGGGGTGGGGTGCATTATTCAGCGCTAGAATTAGTGAGGAGAACAAATGCGCCCTATGTGTACATGTCAAAGGCGTGATGACTCCGACACTCAGGAGTCGTATTCGTGGCCTGGCGCGATATGTGTCTTTGTCAGTATTCAAGGTCGACGCATGCGTGTAAGTTCATCGAACCGACAGAGCTGCACACGAATGAAAGTCGAGAAGCGGTACGCGATGGTATACATGGATCACAAATGTTCATCGCGTTGATTGCTGACTAGTCACAGTATTTCTAAATGACATATTTTACGGCTTGATGACCGTCGCGTACGACAGCGTATCGTCCATGAAGAAGGTCGCGCTCGGTTCGCTCGAGAAGGTGGGTTCAGTCACATTGCACAGCTTCGTGAAGCTTCCAGCCTCAGCGCGCTTGCCCTTGATGATGGTCTGGTACTGCGACAAAGGACACGAAGAACCGGGTCCGCTAGCACAATCAACGACTGGATAGACGACATCGTTCAGCCGGATGCGCACGTATGCCTGGGAGCCGTTGTTATCACTGGCGTATCCGCAGGTGGTGTTTGCCGCGCTCGCATCACAAGACAAGCGCTCAAACGCAACAGTTCCACGCATGGGCACCAGACGACTGGCCCTAAACTTCCTTTCTGGAATAGTCATGTTGCCGGGAAGTTGGGGTTCGCCATCAAACACGCCAAGCGCCGCGATGATCTGATTGATCTGGCCGTCGTTTGAAAAAGCCGCAATTACCTTGGGAGGGACAAACGTCGAGTTTCCGACTGTGTACGTCGCATTTGGCCCGTCAATGAAGCGCTGAGCAACCATATCGACAACTGGAAGCATTTGGTACTTCTCGATGTCAGAACCCAAGCCTGTGCCGTACCAGTAACGAAGGTCTTGCGCATATTCGTACTGGAGAATCTCTTCCTCGGTGTACACGTCGCAAAACGGACTTCGGCGTCCAGTGATTTGCGTCTCAAAACCGCAGAGATAGGGTATAATGGAGATGTCTGACTGGGTGAAATTGAAATCGCCGTGGATCATGGCATTGACCCTGGAGCGGATCGGCGGCAGGTAGATGGCATCCCACTCGTCCTTGTAAGGACTACCGCCCTCGTCATCATACGCCTTGCAGAGATCACTTGGGGCAAGAGAGTTCATCCAAGACGACGGATCACTGCTGTTGAGAGCGTATATCGTCGCGAGCTCCGTCGCGTTTGGGCCAAGGAAGCCTTGAGCGAACAGACGCGCGCTGTCACGGACACGAGGGCTTGAATTGTACCAGTTGGACCACATGGTGAAGGGAGTGTTATACTCGTACAGCTCAGGGTAGCGAAGGCGCCATGTTGCACCCATCTCGTGGAGCTCTTTGTACCCGGTTGGGGACAATTGGGCGATCTGGCGCTCAGGGTGCGAGAGTACTGGCTCCCATGTCTTGAGGAACTCGAGCTTCTCATCGGTGACATCAAAGCCCTTGCCGGCATGAAGACGCTTATACAAGTCGGTCCATTCATTGTAGGCGCCCGTGTCTGGGTAGCGACTACCATGGCGGGAGAAAAAGGCGGCAAGATCGACCTTACATCCGGCAGGCACATCAGACGAGATGCCAGTCACTTCTGGCCCTAGGTATGGTCAGATAGAGTCAAGCATTTGACAGCACAGTAGGCATACCAGGAAGCCATTGCGCGTTTCCTCCCAGGTGCTGCAATATGTTGAAGTCATCAGCCGTGACACGCGTGATGGCTAGTGAAGCCGTAAAGAGCTTGATGATGCGCTCCATTGTGGTCAAGTATTATGGCCGTTGCGACCCAATCTTGTGCATATCCACGTTTATATATCTCATCTCTGTCGAAATACATTCTACCACAATGCCCAGTGATTCAAGCAGATTTCGGAGATTGGAAGTGCTCATGTTTCCTAAGAGGGTTTGATGGGGCAAGGATGGTGAGGGCTGGTCGCACACGTGGAGCGGCAGCCGTGAACGAGAGGCTCGTCCATTATGGAGCCAGGAAGAACTTCGGCTGTCGTGCTAGTGTTCCTCCGGGCAATGCGCGATAAGGCCGACGGTTTTGACGATATAGACTCAAGTTCTACGGGTAGCCAAGGGGACGCTGCAGCTAAAGCGGAGAAAGGCGCGCTTTTGACCAGGCGCTATCGTCGGCAGCGCGCACGCCGATTACCCATCTTGCATCTTCGTCATCCGCCGTGACTCAACCAAACCACCAACACGCTCCAACAGCATCCTCGTGAAAATGCACGTTTTTGACCCCTCTCGGTGACTATCCGACCTAAGACTCGAGCAATTCTTGCTTCCTTCCGATCATGGCTGAGGCCAAACCGCGCCAGCGAAAATTTGCCCCACGTTCAAGGACCGGCTGCTTGACATGCCGAACACGGCGGAAACGATGCGATAATCGGCAGCCTCAATGCGCCAACTGCACGCGACTGAATCTCACATGCGAATGGCAAGCACCTCGCAAGATTGTGGGAGAACCATCCAGAGAGTCATCAAATTCGTCTAGTCCTGAGCTTCAGATTGCTGTCCCATTGCGGACATCGCTCGACCCTTGGGATGCATTGCCCAGCGATGAAGCCTCGGAAAGGAAGCATCTACTGCAATACTATGTCGAAGCTTTCGTCCCCAGCGTGTCGGTTGCAACGACTCCCACAAGTTTCTATACTTCATTGTACATGCCATGGGCTTTCCGCGTTGACGGCATGCTCGACGCCATTCTTGCTATCTCATCTGCCCAGTTGGCTCGACGGGCTACTGACGAAGACCGCGCACAACACCTTCGGGCTGTGTCACTTCGACACGAGAGGAAATGCTACTCTTTCATCAAAGATCGCCTTTCTCCGTCTGGCGGGTTACCCCAGGATACTTACCAAGTCGCTGCAATCATTCTTATCCTGGTTGGCCTGGAAGCGCTCAATGGTGTCAAGACCACCAGGTGGATCTCTCAACTGAAGAGCGTTCAGCGCATTCTGAATCAACTTTCTCTGGAGCAGAGCATCATAGATTGCGTAGAAGTTGACTCCCTGCACCGCCATTTCACATACCACTTTGCGTCCGCTTCCTTAATGGCCAAAGTGTCCAATGCCTCATCGACATCTTCCATCGAGCAAGACTTGCTGCCACTCAGCTCCACGCTCATGTCGGTGACCATCGACCCCTTGATGGGCATCTCGTACCAGCTATGCGACCTTATCTCCCGGATTCAGTATGTGACCGCCTCAAACCCTGCATTCCCACACGTCACAGAAGCTTCGTTCAACGCCATCGAAAACGGTATTCAGACTTGGACGTACGACAATCCTTTCTCGCTGGGTGTCGATCTTCCGATAGCGCTTGATCTTATCGCGCTGGCAGAAGCTTATCGTCTTGCTGCGCTCATTCAGTTGTACCGCAGCTCACCAATGCACACATCACTCATCCCGACCTGTGCATCACGCGCCATGGAGTTCGTTGCCCGAATACCAGCTGGAAGTCCCGCTGAGTCGAGCATGCTTTACCCCATCTTCCTTGCTGGCGCTGAATTAGACGACGAAGCTGCTATAGAAAGATGCTTCAAGAGGTTAGAAGAAATTCAGAGAAGGAATCGATACGAGAATGTGAGCAGTGTGCAGAAAGTGCTGAAGGAAGTATGGCGGCCCAAGCTAGATGGAGGTCAGAGAAGGGACTGGGAGGATGTCCTCAGAGAGTGGGATTGGTCATTCACACTCGGTTAAGGGATCGTGTCTGGATGCACCAGCATAATCGACATATACTTGTTCACGCTTCATGAGGCTGATGTCAGCACAACGCTCTGTCGCGGAGTTTCTGGCTTGGCTTTAAGAGACTATGGCCTACCCCGCACTCCTGGTCGCAGCTGAGCAGCTCCACAGGAGTGCTGCGCAGAGATCCTTGCTCGTCAGGCCCGTAGACTCGTTCACACGTAAGGCCTGTCTTGATCGCCTGCAAAATTCACCTTCGCGCTTCTGCTGACTCGCTCAAGTTGCCCCGCGATTATCACTTACAAAGATTGCACCTCATGCAATAAATTGCACATAATCCCTAGATTGGCGGGCTGAGTTTTCACACGCTTGACAGTTCCCGCGACTGCACTTTTGCGACCTGAGTTCAACCTAACACGCGCTCATTGTACTGTTTCTGGATTCCCAAAACCTAGAACATACAGCCGACTCAAGTATACGTAATCGTCCTCGCACCGCGCAATCAAAATGGCCGATTCTTCTGTTCCTACTATGGCAATCCCTATCAATTTCGACCAACCACTCGACACAGCGAGTCTTCAGGGTCGCTCAGTACTAGTCACTGGAGCCGCTTCAGGCATTGGGCTGGCATGCGCAACAAAGATAGCCGAAGCAGGCGCACTTGTTACTTTTTCCGACTTACAAGAGCAGACCGGTCACGCACTAGTCCAGGATCTATCAGCCAAGGGACACAATGTTCAATTTGTAACATGCGACGTAACCTCATACGAGGCACAAGTCGAACTGTTCCAGAAAGCAATCCAATTCGGTGGCGGGAAGATTGACATCGTCATCCCAAACGCTGGCATCATCGCTGAGAAGAATCTATTCGACATGGTACCAGAGGATGCACCGAGTTTGGATAGTCCGCCTCCTCCAGAGCCAGGTTTCTCCGGCGTGAACGTGAATTTGCGCGCTGTATACAATACCTGCTATCTCGCGATGCACTACTTCCGCCTCCCACGAGCCGGAGATGACACCTTCAAGCCCAACATTGTGCTTGTTGCATCTCTCGCAGCGTACGTCGGCTACCCTTCCAGCAGCACATACAGCATGTCCAAGTTTGGTGTTCGGGGCCTCTTTTACAGCATCCGAGATCGTGCCACTCGATGTGTGCCTCCCGTGCGCGTGAATCTCGTCGCTCCTTGGTATATTGAGACGGCTATGACACGGCAGACTGAGTTTCTCCAAAGTGAGGCTGGTTTCCTGCTCCAGGTCATGGGCTTTGCTCCCATGGAGAGCGTCGTGGAAGCTATTGTGCGATTCAGCGTGGACGAAAATCTCCATGGAAGGGCTGCTAGTATTTTCCCGCTTACAAATGAGGACCTGGGAGATGATCTCGAGGGAGGGTATGCTGGGAAAGTACTGCAACCGCATATGAGCGATATTATGCAGAAAATTGCGAAGGGTATGGCGGACATGCAGGCAAAAGCAAAGAATCTTGAGAGACAGGACAGTGCAACTGGCCCAGCTGCGAAGGTTTAATTACTGAAAGGCACGCTTTAGACACGAATGCTACTGCTTTGCTGAAGTCTTGCAAGATGCTTCCATTTACGAACCATTATTCACTTGTGCTTCCTCCAAACCCTTCGTACCGTTCCATCGTTTTCGAGCTCTGTTTTCTGCGCATTGCACGACGAACCCCTAAGCAACTTCCCTAGTGTAAGTGACCACGGAGCTTCCTCATGTTTGACGTCCGGTCATGGTTCACGTTATCATTGAGATGAGCAAGATCTCGAGATCTCGAAATGTCAAGACTCTTCGGACCGAGTACAATATCCTATGAATACTTAACATTGTCCCTACAAACTGCAATAATCAACTACTCATGCACTCTACACGAGTATTCAGCACGCAAAATAGTTGATCCGTTTCTCGAGATAATCTTTCCAAGAAGCCTTGACACGTCCTACGCTGCTCTGTTCGGCTTTATCAGCCTTGGCCAATGATTCGAACGCTCTGGGATTCAGATTCAACTTATGAAGTTGTGCTGCGCCCCCACACTCAACGAACACCGGCAGCTACTTCGGTTGATAGGTTTAAGCGAAGACCTTCGTGTATATCACCCGCACTAAGGTATGACCGGTAGTCTGTTCCGGTTCCGATTTAGGCCTGATGACTCTCAACATTGATGCAAGAGGCCAGGGGCACAGCGGAGCTGCTGAGCTCCGCTGCGTTTATTCCGATAGGTTCGGTTGACATGTATAACGTAGTCCACTTATTCTTAGGTCTTCACTCTTGTCTTAACGTCTGAAGCGGTAGTAGCAGTCACGATCGCGCTATTTCGCCATAGAAGCACTGTAGAAGGTCTCGTGCCCTGAGGAACCTGCTATCTGCGACACAACTAGCGCTCATGTTGTGTATCTTCATACTAAGGAGTAGGCATAGCGCTCTATGATACAAGTATGTCACTGTTTCCAGACTACGACGTAGTCCTTTACCATAACGGCGGCGGCAGGGGTGGAGTGGACCAATCGACCAATCGGAGGCGCAGCTACCCCTGTTGATCGCTTGCTCCGCTAGTGAAGTAACAAGGCCGATCGCAAATGTAAACTCTATTGTGCATCGCATTCGTATGGTTGTAATTCACTTATTGGATCTATAATGCCATTCCCGCACCTCATAAAGCAGGCAGCTGTTGTAACCTCAATTGCCAAATACCTAACACCACGCTTAAACAATAACCTTATGTGGAGCCTGCTGCTCTTCCGGCTCGCCGAAGACGTTGATCGGCCATCGAGGCTTATTGGCAGTGTATGGGATGTTGAAGCGACGCGGCTCCTTGACGCCGATGCTCTCGATCTTCTCGAAGTCCTCTTTCGACAGCTCAATCTCCTTGAAATTTTCTCGGATACGCGATGCGGTTACAGACTTGGGGATAACGCTGTGTCCGCCCACCTGGGCCCAAGCAAGGATAACCTGCGCGGGAGTAGCGCCAATGCGGTTGGCAACTTCCTTAACGGTGTCGTGCTGAACAAGTAGGGGAACGCCGAGCATGTTGTTGCCGAAGGCCTGTTACATTAGCTTCATTCAATCAGACCCGTGGCCAGACATCAACTTACTGAGTATTCGGTAACGTGGATGTTCTTCTCCTTGCAGAACTGGATAAGCTCTGACTGGAGGAGTCGTGGATGACGCTCGATCTGGTTAGCAGCGGGCGTGACGCCGGTGCCATCGATCAGAGCCTGCAAGTGCTCCTTTGTGTGGTTGGACACGCCAACCGCGCGCGCCTTCTCCTTGGGCAACTGTGTCATCGCCTTCCATGTATCGACAATGGAGATATCATCGAGGATCTTGACGTCGCCGTCGGGGTGGTCGGATTTGTCTTGGAGGGGGAAGAGGTTGTTGTTGGGGTCGCTGCGCTCATCGAAGGCGACGGGAAAGTGGACGAGGTAGAGGTCGAGGTAGTCGAGGCCGAGCTCAGCCAAGCAGTCGTCGAGAGCTGCTGGCACGTCTTGTGGGCGGTGCTGGGAGTTCCATAGCTTGGATGTGATGAAGACGTCTTCGCGCTTGAGACCAGGGACCTCGCCGCCGAAGGCCTTCTTCAGGGCTTCCGCGATCTCCTTCTGGTTACCATAGACCTTCGCAAGGTCGAGGTGGCGGTAACCGGTCTTGAGGGCTTCGAGGACGGCAGCGCCAACCTGGCCAGGCTCAGCTTGCCAGGTACCAAAGCCCAATTGACTGCGGGGCTGCAGTCAGTATCGCATAACTATAAAGCATCGCGGAGCCACTTACGGGATGGTGTTGCCGCTGTTTAAAGTAACCTTCCTACCAAGAGACATTTTGAGAAGCTGTATAAATTGATCTCTGTGAGGAAGAAATTTCTGTGAATGCTGAAGTCTTGAATGTAATCTACGTGGAGAGAATTATGTCGGGGGTGGAGGGGTCGGTGTCGTCGCCGATGATTGCATCGGAGCCCTCTCCATGTTTAGCATGGTTTCCGCGCTTTAACTCGCCCGAAGATCCACTTTAGCACCGACTGGTGGGCTTTCTGCGTCATCGATTGTTTGATATCGCGTAGTGGCCAAAGGTCTGAAATCTCTGACCGTTTTGTAGTGGAAAAAAGTTGAGGAGTTTACGCCAGCGGGGTAACGTGGCGGGGCAGAGTCAACGATTACCTAAGTCCTAATTTACCCGTTGCCGTCACGTGTTAGACCCTGCTTAATTGACAGCAACTTGCATGTACATATTCGGAGAAGAATGCTACAAGTGCAGTGGTTGTCTTTTGGGAATCGATGGGCGATACATATTCACTCCACACCTGCGCACCGTCATTCCTAGATGTGTTGTATGTGCACTGAACGACATATAGATTTGGGCCAAATTCGATCAACCTAATCTTTCTAGTAATTAGACCCTTGTGCGAATCTTGCGTATGCTTATCCGCTTAACACAAACCAACGAAGATCATTTCCATACCAAGCCCCAAGTCCCAAGATATTAATAATGTGGTTCAGGACGCAATTACAGTAGTTCTAGAAACAGGATGCAAATGGCAAAACGTATTCGCCAAAGGAACCAAGCTTCGACACAAGAAGTGGAACACAGGAAATTTTGCGCAAAGTCTGGATGTCTTGGCTTCTGCTTTCCCCATTATCATGCCCTCGACTCGCGATCGAAGCGGAGGCTAACCAGTCAAGGCAGTTGAGCCAAGTCAGATGGCGCGACGCGGGGAGACGGGCGTTAAAACAAATCCGAATGATCAGCAGAGGATTACCTAAAAGGAAACCGAATGGACTTCGAAGCTCTCGCAAGACAGGGCAATTGTGAGCTTATGTTGAGAATAGGAGCACTACCAATACTTGTACCCGTTCTCGAACTTTGGCTACGGGTTTTTGTGTGAAGATCCCGCGATGTGCTTCAGGGGCCGGGCGTGGATGATCTCAGCTCGCTCATTTACACAATCAGATGTGATGAGCCTCAACGATTTTAGGGTAAACGATCCCAAGCTCTCTATCAGCCACAGTCTCGTCCCGAGAGAGAACAAGTCGTTCACTAAAGCTTATGGTGGCCTCTTCGATCTGACACCGGATTTGTCGAAAGGAGTGCACGATAGCATCACTATCACGGATTTTCATGTGTAAAATGTTGATGATGATGTACGCCGACTTCGTCGATCAGCAACAGTATTTAATCTGAGGTCTGCTCTCCTAGCACCCCTCTCCACGGATCCGCCAGCATTTTCTGCCCAACCTCCGACTGCCAGAAACTTCCTTGTGGACACTCAAATTTGACCAATTCAGATTCTTTGACATCGCACGAGTAACCAGGCGTCGTGGGTGACACGTGCATTCCATCTTTGGTAATAGCAGCCGGTGCCTCAAATGCCTCGTGTAGGTGATCTGTGTATTCTAGAATGGCTTGCTTTCCAGACACTGAGACGAAATCAATCGTGCTAATATGGGAGCAAAGCTCGACCATACCTGCTCCACCAGAATGAGGCACAACGGGCACTCCGAACTTGGCGCTCATTAAGAGCACACTAAGGATCTCGTTGATAGAGGCAAGGCGGCAAGCGTCTAGCTGCACGGCATCAAGGGCTTCCGCTTGGAGAAGTTGCTTGAACATGACTCTATTGTTCACATGCTCGCCTGTCGCTACGCCTATGCCATAGGGCTTCAAGGCTTTACGAATCTTGGAATGACCGAGGATGTCATCTGGGGACGTTGGTTCCTCGATAAACCTAAATAACGTAAACAGGAATACAATCACTCGGAATGAGGTTCATACCATAACTTCATATCAGCTAGATGCTTCATATACTCGATAGCTTCGTCCACGTCCCATAGCTGGTTGACATCGGCCATGAGAACGCCCTCATCACCAACCGTCTCTCGGACTAATCCAAGACGCTTCCTGTCGGCTTCGAGACCGAGCCCAACCTTGAGCTTGAAGTGTCGGAACCCTTGCTTCACGGCGCTATTGATGAGCTCCTTCACCTAAATCGATGGTTTCTGACATTAGCACACACTTTGTTTTTGAATCGCCGTCAATGGTACGGTCTTGTAGGAATAGGTCGTACCTGCTCATCCGACTGCCCGAGCCACCCAGCTGACGTGTTGTAGGCAGGAACAGCCTTGTTCGTTAAAGCCAGTTTGAGCCTCTCTGCCTTACCAATCTCTTGTTTTTGGAGCATCTCTAGAGCCTGTTCCCGAGTCAAGACATCCGATAGATACCTGAAGTCAATAGCTCGCACAAACTCCTCTGGTGAGAAGTCAACAACCAGACGCCACAATGGCTTTCCCTCGGCCTTAGCCCAGAGGTCCCATACGGCATTCAACACGGCGCAAGTTGCAAGCTGAAGCACGCCACGCTCTGGTGACATGAAGCGGATCTGGCCAGACTGCATTTTGCGCTGGGTTTGACCCATGTCAGCTGTTAGGGAGGCGAGGCTGCGGCCTACCAAGCGAGGCGCCAGGGAGCGAATTGCAGTGCATAATACGCTATACTCTGTAAGTACTGATCCCTATTCACTGAACCGTATTGCATTCAGACTAATAACGTATGACGTACTCGTTGCCTTGTCCATTCGCGAAGGACCATCCAGTGCCGATTAAACCACTGTTGGTATGATACTGCAGGTACCCAAAGGAATTCTCGCCCGCCAGGTTCATGGGATCAGTCCCGATTTTATCCAGTGATGTTGGCCATCGCAGGTCCCGAACTGTAAAGGAAGTGATAGTAATTTTGCTGAGATCCATTGCTTGGGAACCAATTTAGTCAGGATGTGGGAAATCTTGAAACAGACGTCACTCGAATGTTATGAGGACGGGCCAAATTCTATCCTGACGCTGTATGGTATTGCAGAACGAGGATTTAGGAAAGTCGATAGCCTTGTTTGTGCAACCCATTGCGTGGTTCACGGCACGCCTATCAGCTTCCATGAAGGCCGCACCTCGGTTGGCCATTTCCGGCGCTCTCGGTAAATTTCCGAGGCTCGGAATCTCAGCTCGGAATGACAAAGGTACATTCCATCGTACGCTATTGGATGCCTCCTGGGAGAAGTAAGCTGTAGGTGCATTCTGTTTGGGAGGATAGCACTCGAGTCGCTTCAATTTTGGCTATCAGTCTGCAGACATTTTCAGGTTCCAGAACCTCCCCCATCCTATCGCCAATTTCCCCTGATTCAACCCTTGATGGAGCAAACATCCAGGCCCATTCTCCGAAGAGGAGTATACGCTCCAATACTGACAACTTTCAAAGATGATGGAAGCGGCGCAGTTGATCTCGATGCCTTCTCACGCCACGTAGCCAGACTCGTTGACGCAGACGTTGGCATCATCCTTGGAGGCACCCTAGGCGAAGGACCATTGTTATCTCGAGAAGAACGGAACGCACTCACAAGGTGCGCAAGGGAGACCATTCAAAAAGCCTCCGATGAAAAGCACGTGCCACTTATAGTTGGTGTCATGGGTGCGAGCGTTCACGAGTGCGTTGCAATGGCCAAAGACGCTGCAGACGCTGGGGCAGATGCAATGTATGGCAGACACCAACCCAACATTTACGCAGAGACAGAACCAGTTTACTAAGCGCCCTGTTCCAATATAGAATCGTAGTTGCGCCCGCGTACTTTGCATTTGTGTACGGAAAGAACAAGACGGCTGTAAAGGATTTCTTTACGTCCATTGCCGATGAAAGTCCGATCCCGGTCATGCTCTACAATGTACCTTCACGTTGCGCCCAAGCTACTAATGTACCATCGCTGACCTTGGACAGATTCCATTTGCTGCGGGCGGAATAGATATGAGTCCAGAGTTCTTGATTGACATCTCGTGAGTCCCATCTATATTACTGGCATTCAGAGGCAAGAGCTGATGAGACGACTTCTAGGGACCATCAAAACATTGTGTAATCCTTTCCTGAATTGCTTTGTGCGTCATTTCGGCGATGCTAACTTGTTCCGTATTGCTAGTGGTGTCAAATTGACATGCCAGAACATTGCAAAAGGCCACTGCGTAGCTCTTCATGTCGACACCCCCGAGTACCGCGCGCGTCATCCTTTGCCATTCCTCGTCTTACCTGGATCGACTGAATATCTTCTTCCAGCGCTCATTGCTAGACAACATGGGTGTATGGGTGGGCCGTATGATAGCCTAATATCCATGCATTTGACCTTGAGCGCTAATCAAATCACTCTATAGGGCTAACTTATACCCGAAAGTGTGTGTGAAGCTTTATCGCACGGCGGTGGAGGCTCTAGAGACCAGTGATTTTATCAAGCTTAAGGAAGCACAGCATCTCCAAGACCTTGTGACCAAGTCCGATTCAGTGATTAACAGGGTGGTATGTTGATCCTTCCCTCTGATGTCGTCAAGCACTCTGCTCACCATTGGCAGGGATTTCTGGGAATTAAGATGGCAATGGGATTGCATGTTGATAAGACCACTGGAGGGAGCTTCCGCAAGCCCTTAGCTCCCGTAGGAGAGGATGCGATAAAGGATCTTCGAGAAGGGCTAGCGAAGATCATGGAATTAGAGAAGTCATTGTAGAAATCTCTTCGAATTGAGCTCTCAAAGAAAGTGGCCTTACACCCAAGGGACGCCATATTCGTTGGGCGCGCGAGATAACAAATCATCCCACGAGCCCCAATCCAATGTTAATTCTGCATCGTGCATAGCGCTCGGCACGTTAATCCCCTCCGTGTTCCCTGTAACTGCACCCAAAGAGGTCCAATCATCCATCAATTGTAGGTTAAATCTCAGTGGATCACTTGGGAATAAGTGATCGATCTTATCCGGAATCGCATTCATGAAGGCATCGTTCTGCGTGGCTCTAGAACTGTGGAGCTGCTCTAAGGTACCATCTACGACATTGATGATGTCCTTCAGATCTTCAAAGATGCGTCCAGCTGCGTGTAAAGTAGAGACTAAGTTTCGAAGCATCTTGGTACCGAGCTGGTATGACTCTGCGTATGCAAGCCTTGATTCTTGTAGGCCAAGTTCGGATATGTCTCGGCAGAGAAGGGTAGCGAGAACGATGATGGCGCCTGCGAGAGTAGTAACCATGTGGAATCGGAAAGAACTGGGTTGATCGACCTCAGGAACGTGTTCTTGCATTTCCCGAATGATATCCATGGCGAGCTGACCGCAAATCATGCCGTCTGACGTGGTGTACGATAGAGAGACCATTGCGCGACGACGGAGGAGGAGTCGTAGATGCCACATTCGCTGATTTTTCTTTAGCTCGTTTCTTCTTATGTGGGGTATGTTGAAGATGTCGCTTACTGTCCGTGCTTGCGATTGCTGTCGAAGATGCCGCTTTGAAGGCATACCACTTGGTGGTAACCATGGCATCGTCGGTAATGAAGTTTGTAGCCAATACTGTATTCTCGCATCAAGAATCGCTATTCTCTCACCCATGTTACTCTTCTCCACTGACGGAACCGATAAGACCTGATCCCAAATATCACCGCCGAACCGTGAGAATGCGATCATACATGCAAGGTAAATCATGTTCGAGTTCTCGGGATCTGGTTCCGGAAGCGGTTGATCTGGTTGCAAACACTATCCAGATCAGTCATATTGTACCAAATCTTCCTTAGGAACAGTCTTACCCGGTCATCGTACCATGCTGGTTGATCCACTTCAATGTCCGAATCGCGTATCCCGTATGGCCTACCGCAACTCAGGGAGATTCGCCGATCGACAAAGTATACCGTCCAAAAAAGGCGCTGCCTCATATGCTGTGCATATGGACTGCAATGGGTGCCCCAGAGGCGCTGTTGGTGGAGACCGAATTGAAAGCATAACCGACAAGCCAACCCAGAGACATTATACGCGGCATTTGCATGATCGGCATACACGAGATAAAGCGACTGTGCCATATTAGCCCGCCTAATCTTTCCAACAAAAAATCAGTGCTCAGGCAGGAATATAAAGTTGCTTTATTTCGCGGCT
Organism: Pyrenochaeta sp. UM 256; assembly: GCA_000359685.2. Classification (NCBI taxonomy): domain Eukaryota; kingdom Fungi; phylum Ascomycota; class Dothideomycetes; order Pleosporales; family Cucurbitariaceae; genus Pyrenochaeta; species Pyrenochaeta sp. UM 256. The sequence goes on along the minus strand of AOUM02000089.1, from coordinate 28,312 downwards.
CGAAAATGTACCACACTTCTAATTAGTACAGTAGGTGTGACATACCTCGAAAACTAGGAATTGAACCAGGCTGACATCCCCCCGACCGGTAATCTTTCGTTTCGCCATCAGCTCATCTGCCATGACATACCATTGCCATCCGCGTTGCGGCGCACTCTCACGATTAGATCCAAAGTCCGTCAGAATGTCTGTACAGGCGAAGAGGATATAGTTTGTTGCTAACAGGCAGGTATCAGATGACTCCAGAATGCGGGTGGTTTGCAGCGCACGGCACTTGGAGCGGAAGTCATGTTCATTCAGGCAGGGATGGCAGGCGTTGATGTCCTCAAACACAAAATCGAGGTAACGAATATACTCGGCCTGTGATGGAAATGGTACACTTTTCCCCCCAAATTGAATGGAACTTCGAGGGAGGGATTCAATACTTGATATGGTACGCGAAGAGGTGGAGCCAAGAGGGGCATCACTGCCATCGTGCTGCCAGGAGGTTCTAGGTGTACTCTCCTGGTAGCCCAGCTGCTCTCGGAGAGAAGCCACGTCAGCATTAAAAGCATCGACCGGCGCCTGAAAATCGGTGCTTCCTTCGTTCACTGTCAGTTTTGAACCCGGATCAGTCGTAATATCGCGGCCATCTACTAACCTATATAATCGTTGTTTTCATCGTTGAGTTGCCGCACAGCACCTATCGGATCATTCTTCTGCGAAACGAGGTCAACGAGTGTACGAAGCGCTGACTCCATTTGTATCATCCTAGCCTCCATATCAGAGCTAGTCGACTGATCTGGAGCTTCAAATCTCGGTCCCGATGACGTCGCTTGCCTCTGCGAGGATTCTTCATATTGTCGCAGAGGCTGCGCCATCACTGCGCGGCCGTCCAAGAAGGAGCACATTTGACCACCACGAACACATCTTTGGCACGGTTCATCGCCCGAGCACTGAAGACCGTTAATATCATGCAACTGAAGTAGTCTTGACTGGCCGAACCTTCAGTTTTCTGTCCCTACATTGGGTGCTAGGGGCAGTGATGTGTCAACGTCGGTTATTGCGTTCAGCAAAAGTGAACATACCAAGCCTTCGAGGAGTATTTTCCACGTAGTCTTCGGGCCCTGATTCTGCTCGTAGCTGGGCGTGCGTCGCTTGAGGGACTTCGAAGGCTCTCCATGTCTGAGAGCGTCTGCAAAGGGCGGCGTCACAGTCTCATGAGATCAAGTCATTGGAGGCATAGAGCGATACATTGCCCGGACCACCTCGACGACTGAGGAGGGAGGGGGTTGATGATCAGGAAGAAGGATCGTTTGGTTGGCCTCGGCAGGCCATTTCGCCCAGACCAACCGATGGCACGTAATTACATTTCCGTCAACGCCAAGAAAGTCCCCACAAAACCCTTGGAGCGTACAGGGTCTGGCCACGTCGGCTCGCATCCCTATTGGGGTTTGGCCAATGAATACCTCAGAATATGTTGATCTACGGTCTCTGATTTGTCGTATCTGAGCAGGGATGCGAGCCGACATGGCCAGAGTCTGTACTAACCGCTCTGAGTAGCTATGGCGCTATCCAGTTTTAGAAGCGAAAATAATTGCACAGATAAACAGAAGTATTAGTAGCACTTTCGCTCTCAACCTAGACGTTGAATTCAAGGATGCGGCTGAGATTTTCAAGTGTACAAAACTGGTATCGTAAAGCATTGAGCTTTGGTGTTTTGTGCGCGACCGACAAGAACATGACGCTTAATCAATCCCAGCAACAATCGCCAGTGATTGCACATATCATCTCTCATGTCATTCGCAGTCAATAGATTCAGTTTGATTAACGTTATTGACTGGCTGAATGGAGTGATGCTTCGGACGGTATCCTACATCAGCTCACGGCAGTCCAACGCGCCAGTCAGCACCCTCCCCGTTGAGTCCGTACTTAGTGCTGCTCATGTCCTTCACTGTTGTGCGCCTCATGTCACGCTTGAATTTTCCTTCATAGCTCCCACCAGTGGCTCGATGTAGAACCGAGGTATTATCCCAGATAATCATGTCACCCTCTTTCTTCCAATCGATCGTGAGCCGATACTTGGGCTGCTGCACATGGTCACGTAGCTCTTGAAGTAGCGCTGTCCCCGCTTCTGCGTCTAGACCCTCGATGCTGTGGCAATAGGATGCGATGTAAAGATTCTGCAACTCAATTCAGACAAGCTCGAAATGTGTGTCCCTGATAGAAAGGGAGCTTACCTTCCGATTGCTCCATTCGTGAACCTGTACAAGCTTGTGCTTGCTCAAAGGTAGCTTACTCGGATCGGTATCTTTGAAATACTCGGGCATGACCGTCTTGCGCGAATGGAAGAGCGAATGATTGGCCACGAGGTCTTCAATCTGCTGCTTTTTCTCTTCGGAAAGATCGTCGTAAGCTGTGCGAGAATCTGCATATTCGGTAGCACCACCCGTACCCGGAGGCGGTAAAACGTGTGCAAGAAGCAGCGAGTGGCCAGCTCTCCGACCGTTGAAAGAAGAGTCGACGTGGAATAACTCATTCGCCTTCAAATGTCAGCTTCGTCCACGAAATTGATTTGTCTTGCGCCGCACCTTGTTCCCAATCACTTGTGCGGCGGTCAAGGGCGCAACATCGCCGGTCTTGGGGTCGATGTTACCAGCATCGAAGAGCTCTGGGTAAGCGAGTCGATGCTGACGGCCTGCAGTTTGATACGGCTTTACGTCGTCCAATTCTCCGAAATATGCTGAGAATTTGATGTGTGCCTCATCTGTGAGATTCGTATCGCGACAGACTACGACGCCATACTTGAGTCTATTAGCGGAACATGCCAACAAAGAAAGACCACCAAGTAATAGTACCTTATCAACTACGTTTCTGATATCCTGGTAGAGCTCAGGTGAGATATCCTTGCTCCAATCAACACCCTCAAGCTCGCAACCAAACGTGGGGTGGAGCGGGGTGACTTTGAGGCCGGACTTTCCAACATAGTATGGTGCCGGAATGGGCCCTTCGATTTTAATGGGAATCCAAGTGCGTGTGGGCTTCACGGAAATCGTCTGCGTGGTAGACATGATTGTAATGATAGGAGTAGTTATTTGAAATTTGATCGTAGGCAGATAGTAACTTGATATTATAAAACCGGATAACGATTCGCTGCCTGTAGTAGCGCTCACGGGTGAGTTAAATCTTTCTCTCTTGTTTAGGGACTAGCAGGATACAGTAAGCGAGCTTTCAGTAGTGTTCTTCTTTTTAGGCTTATGATTTAACAAGTAGATATGTTACTCCGTTGACCTAAGTCAACTCTCATCTCGCGCTAAATTCCGAGCTTCCGAGGAGGCTCGGAAATGCTCGGAAGTATCACCAGATGCGTAAACGAGGCGACGCTACGCAGGATCGCTTCGCTTTGGGACTTGGCACCCTTTTCCCCACAGCGATACCATTCCGAGCCCCTGTTCAACATTCCGAGGTGGACCTTGTTCCCCCGCAATCATTTCCCCGGATTGTTTCTTTCAATATCTAGCCCCCCGATCACCTGCATCATGCTGGCATAATCTGGTCATCCATCAAAATTTTCTACATTACGGACTCCTGTTTCAAAGATGACTACATCTGAGGAGGGTAAGACCATATCGGAGGAGGGAAAGACGTTCTATCAGCATCGCAACAACACTAACCCGCGATGGTGGTTGGATGCTGGCTTACGCATAAACGTTTTCCATTGCATTTGCCTCTACTTTGCCGTCTTCTATCTGGGGTATGGTGTCACAAAAACAATATTCTGTTCCAATATCAATACTGATACATATTTGCAGATATGACGCGTCTTTACTCAATGGCCTCCAAGCGATGCCCCAATGGAACGCGTATTTCAATCACCCGAAGGGTAACCACCTAGGTCTTATATCCGCTAGCTTGTTTCTACGTTAGTCTACGAAGCCACCCCCATTCTTGACATACCTCGACTAACACAAAAGACGAACAGCTGCCATTGTGTAAGCTCCCGATATCATCTCAATACACATGTCAATCATTATTCACGCCTTCTCTAGGACTCCATTCATCAGTTCAGCTATTAACTCGAAATGGGGCCGGAAAGCATCTCTGGGCGTTGGATCGTTCGTATTGGTACAGAACATCTGCTCAGCAATACAATGAAGCTCACTCACAGTTTTGTAGATTCTCGGTGCTTTCATCAATGCCTTTGCAAATAGCACTGGCATGTTCATCGCGGGTCGAGTGCTCGTAGGAGCCGCCGGACCATTCGGGAAGATCACAGCCATAGCCTTGCTTCAAGAAATTGCGCATCCCCGACTCCGCCCGTGAGTTCCACCGTGAACTTATTCAACTATAACTGACTGTGTGCTGGTACTTCTAGTATCCTTGCTAGTTGCTTCTATTGCAACTATTATTTTGGATCTCTTGGGGCAGCTTGGTTTTGTTTTGGGTCTCTTAATTGGGGAGATACCAACTGGTCATGGAGAGCTCCTTGTCTCTTCCAGGTTGTGGCACCCGCAATCGTTGGTATCTCTCTTTTCATCATACCAGAAAGCCCTCGATGGCTCATCCACCATGGCCAGAAGGAAAGGGCCATCGCCATTCTCGCCAAATATCACGCTAATGGAGACGTAAATGACGAGCTTGTGCAATACGAATACAACGAAATCTGCAGCACCATTCTCCTCGAAGAGGAGGGCTCGCAGACTCGTTTCATGGACTTCTTGAAAACGAGCGGGAACCGGAGGCGTCTGCTTGTTCTGATCACAATGGCTACGGGCACTGTGCGTATTCTCATCATATCTGATACCGGTCTTCTCCTAACACATTTTCAAACAGAACTGGGTCGGAAACGGGATCATTACCTATTACCTAACACCAGTGTTGAACCTTGCTGGCATCACAAACTACACTCAGATCTCTGGTATAAACGGCGGTCTGGCCGGCTGGAATCTTGTCCTCGCTTATATTGCCGCATTCAATGCAGAGCGTGTTGGACGGCGCCCTTTGTGGTTGATCTCCACTGGCGGCATGCTCATCTCTTACATCATCATCACTGGTCTATCTGTAAGATAACCCACCCGTTCGGATATCCGCCGAGATGTTAGGCCGTAGCTAATTCGTCGGCGTTCTAGGGAAGCTTCGCATCTGACCCGAATAATCAAGCCTTAGGAATCAGCATCGTACCGATCCTGTTCATATTCTACGGGTTTTACGATATTGGTTGGACGCCACTCCCGTGTAAGATATCCTCTAAGACTTTCTTCGCAGTTGTATCCATTTAACACACTTAGTTTCATATGGAGCGGAGATTTTGCCATATCACATGCGCTTGAAGGGCCTTGGTATCATGCTTTCGGTCCAGAGTATTGCACAAGCTTTCGTGAGTAATTCTCATATATAGAAGTCTGAATAACGGCTAACATATGACTAGAACCAATGGGTCAATCCTGTAGCATTAGCTGCCATCGCGTGGAAGTAGTAAGTAATCTTAATTATTCCTTCAGTAATTAGAGCTAACGAAAAGTAGCTACATTGTTTACGTAGTACTTCTCTGCGGTTATCTTGTCCTTGTTTACTTCTTTTTCCCTGAAACAAAGTATGTTCCACAGGCAATAAGTTTAACCTATCAACTAATTTATCTTCTAGGCATCTCACAATTGAGGAAGTCTCTGTTATCTTTGATACTTCAAGGTTGGGTAACTCCCGAGCAGCTAAGCTTCTAGTAACTCAAGATAAGAATGGGGAGGGGATTGAACATGTTGAACATGTAAGTAAGGATGTCTAAGGCGCGTACCTATTAGGATTAGGATATACCATATACTAGAATATTGCGATACGCCATATCAACGTAATATTGTCAAGTTTCTAGCCTGTACGCAGCTAGATAGCCCCTACAAATTTAGGATTGGATTCCTTTTACCAGAATGTGAACGAAGTGAACAACCTGTCGCTTATGATGGTTTATTCTGCTCATGTAAGGAGAGCGTAAGTTACAGAGTGACGCTCCGGAGGAGGCCAATGTGGAATGAGGCTAGGATACTTCTGGTTGATTAAGTACCGGTTCCGTCACAGACGTAGCGCTTGTGGAGGGCACAAGTTGCACAGACACTTTTCCATAGTGTTCTGTTTTGATTTCGTGCCGTTACAGAGGAGAGGTACGTCAAGCGGGGAACCCTTTGATCGACTTGGTCGGGAGATGCTCGGAGACGTGCTTGGGAGTGTCTACTCTCGTCAATACTCTATATTGACAATTGCCTAGATGGGACATGTGGTGAGGGACGGTTTCGTGTGCTGCGCTGGATCACCATACAGCAATTGCTGCAGTAGTTGGCGCCTAGGTGATACATACTGCTATGGATGGAGAGCGCGACAAGACAGGTGCTGCAGAACATGTGAAGACAATTTCAAGGTGTGCAAGGCTTGCGATCGCTAGACTTGGGCAGCAGTAACTCTGGGAGTACTATGGATCGAGAAGAAGAAATGACCCTCTCGATTCTCGGAAGGTACACTTGTGAGTGCTCTTGCCACGTGCAGATATCTCAACTCCGCACATTTGAGCAGTAGCCCATGCGCGGATACCTCTTCCAGAATATTCACTAGATATACCGCCGTCAATTGATGCAGATGCCCTTTTTTATCAACCAAGGCACTCGGTCTCTGTCGAAGAGCTAGGGCTTCGTGGAGGCGTCGCTCCCATTCAATTTCGGCAAGCTGTGTTTGCCTCTCACTCTTTTTTTGCTTGCATCATGTCTCTCTCCTCTAACAGCCTCGAGCATGGAAATAACTTTGGGATGATCTAGCTGTCGAAGACCATCACTTCGAATAGCGATTCCAGAAGCGAAGCCCAAGGTGCGCAGGCTAGTAGAATAGGATATTTACAAATCGACTAATAACTTCATTTCTAGAACATGACACAGCGAGATGATACAAGCGCACAGGCTTATCCCGTGTTCTCGCTTCAGCATTCACGTGGTTGCCGCGGACCGTGAGGTCGACACCGCGATAATCTTATCTGGTCAAGCACCTTGTTAACAATCGACGCCGTCTAAGTCAATTGAGTCGACCACGTTCCCCCAGGTAACCTAATGTATCTAACTTCACAGCAGGTGACCGGGAATTCTTGAGAAAATGTCGACAGAATATAGCACCATGTTCCAGCGCGACACCAGACAAGTAGGATGGAAGGTTTAACCAGTAAAATCATAGGCGCCCGTCTGTACTGCGGACAATCACTAGAGCTGCACTCCAAATGGCCCTCCAGCAAAATTACAAGCTTGAATCGCCAAGCACATATCAAAAATCTCCACGTGGTTTTCCAGATCGGCCAGACCCAACAAACTTCAAGCCATCGGGCCTCAAACTAACTTCTTTTAGCATTAACGATGCGGCTCTGAGGCTGAACCCCTCAGCCTCGCAATCTTCCCCTTGCAGAACATTCCCTCGTCTAGATTTGAATGGCATGACTCTGCTACTACATTTGGGGCCAGACCCTTGAGGCTGCTAATTGTCGCCCGAATTTGGTAGACTTCAATGGATGTGTGTGCCGCGCTAACAACTTTCGAGCAGGCGAGAAGTTGTCATGGCTTTGTCGAACCGTGCGATACGGCGACATCAGGCAGCCTCGACTTTATATTCTATGAGTTCGTTATGGAGACTCCGAGGCCTCGACCGGGCCGGAGTACCTGCTGATGGACTGTATATAAATATGAGAGAGCTACTTATGCATAAACTTATAAGCGCTTTCGTTCCACCCCTTCAACGATACACTAGTGTCTCTAGGACGAAGTCTCGTCCCGATCCCTTGGCGTCTTTTGCACCATGAGGTTCTCAACGCTTGTTCCAACCGTCGCTGTGTTCTCAACATTTGTGTCCACACAATTCGATCCTGAGCAGTGTGGCCCTGCAGCAGGTAACCAAGTGTAAAAGAGTAACAAATTCTGAAAGCGAAAACGAAGAACTCGATGGCTAGAGACGTGTACTAACCTCGTGTTCGCAACTTTAAGTAGCCGATATGGATGGTGTGGCACAAGTAAAGATTATTGTGAAGCGACCAGTGTAAGTTCTTTCCATATAATCGTGCAAAATAGGCTCAAGATAACAGAACCAAGGGCTGCCAAAGTCAATTCGGTCGTTGCACGAGCATTAACCTCTCGGTCACCGCTTCTTCCACCATCCGATCATCATCATCATCAGTCCGAAGTTCAAGCACGCTATCTTCGTCTACACGATCTACTTTTACTTCGAAGACCCCAACCTCATCTGTCTCACCAATCCTAATTGAGAACAGCAATGGACATTGCGGTTCTCAATAAGGCGGGCGGACATGTCTTGGGTCATCATACGGCAATTGCTGTTCACAATATGGCAGGGTACGTTCTTCATTCCCCACAGAGCTTCTGCCTCTAATCTTTTGAAGTGTGGATCTACAACGGACCATTCCAAGACTGGTTGCCAGCCGGCTTTTGGTACATGCTCAGGAAGTAGCTCGTCATCTGCACGAAGTGCTACTTCGTCGAGCACGGCCCGTAGCAGTTCTAACAGTTCGTCTGCTGCTACAAGCTCCAGGACTAACACACGTGGCGGCATAGAGCAGCTCTAGCACGCTCAAGGGATCAACATCAATTACACTATCGATGAACGTGTCTTCGAGTACAAGTAGCAGCGCTCGTTTGTCCTCCCCGGCTTCGAGTGGCTCTCTGGCTTCCCCTAGCAGCTCCCCAAGCACGTCCTCCAGCGGCTCCGTCGCTTCTTCTACAAGCTCTTCAGCCTCACGCAGAAGCGCAATTGCCTCCAGCACCTCCTTGGCATATTCGATCAGCTCACTAGTGGTGTCTAGTAATTCAGTAGCATAGGCATTGCCATCACCTTCAGCACTCAACGCCTCTGCGGTTCGGCGCCAGAGTGCATTGGCGCAGATTTCCGCGAGTTCAACCTGAAGGGTGGTAGCTACTACTGCAAGACATACAGCCAAATGGACCAGCAGGTGGCGGGTAGTGAAGACTTCACAGACCTCTATGATGTGGCGTACCTGGTTAGTCATCCCCCGAGTTTTTCAACTGAGGAGCCGAGTGCTTCCACGTCGCAGAGAGAGTGGATACTAGCAATCCCTACACCGGAATTTGAGACCCCAAGTTCGCTACCGTTAGAAGTTTCATCTACGCTATCCGAGGCTACGCCTACGCCACTATTGAATGAGCTGATTTAGCGTTCAACGCTTTTGACGATAATTTCACTATCTCCTACCCTATTAGCTTCCGCTTCTCTAACCTAATCTATACTATCTACTCTAGTATAGTAAGTAAGGATCTAGGGTTAGAATATTAAATCTTAGTACGTAGTAAAAGCTTAAACCTTTTCTATATACTATTACTATAGCTATCATAATAGCTTATACTTAATTAGTACCCAATCTCTAAGGCTTGTTATAACAGTAATTTTAATGTAAAGTATAGTTTAAGTTAACAAAAGTTTTATATAGACTATATATAGTAACTGTTATAGTTTTACTTAAAGTTTTACATTTGTTTCTAAGAAGTATTGTCTCAGAAAGTATAATTTTAACGTAATGTTATCTGGTGACACTTGTGGTTCCTCAAGATTACCCTTCACAATGCCACCTCATAGAGATACCGATATGCCCTTTGTCCGTAGCACTAGAGCAATCTCACAAGTAGCCACGGCATGCTGCCCATGCGGGGATGCTGACGTGGGGATGCCGACGTGCGGATGCCGACGTGGGGATGTATTGCGTTTAAACTTTCTCGGGGGTCAGATTCCGAGGGATCGACATTTTCACGAACCTTGCCAAGCGGCGCGCCTCCTGTAGCCTCAAACATGATTTGTTCGACAAGTTCTCCTTACTTGTAGTCTACGCCTGTTTTATGTCCCTCAGGAAGTATGTAGCTAGATAAAATCCCAGCTGTTCGGAGAGTGCAAGCCGATGCCCTATAGGCAGAGAAGGTTTGTCACTGAAGCCTTGGCTTCACCGATATGCCGTTGTTCTATGGCACGGCAGTGGTTCTGAATGTTGGTACACATATGGAAAGGACTGTTTTCAAGCTTCATAAGACGCGCTGGTGTTTATTTGTGTTGTTCCTATCGTGGCGAAGGTGTGCAATATTGCTACGCATGAGACTACGGAGACCTTGCAAGCTGACCTCGTCACTTGCTCCGACACTTTGCAGTGTTTTGATGCTTTTTCAAAGATCCTAAGTGAACATTCATAAAATGGACTTCAGTCCCATGACCTCAAAGCCGACGTCCAGGATTTCGACGATGTTGCCCCAAGGATCGGATAGGTAAAGGCATGTAATCTCACCCTTTCGAGATGGGTCTACTGTGCTCCCCACTCGCTTTCCTCCTTCGGCTACGACTTTAGTCGCGAGGTCTTCTGGATTCGGATCCGTTATACACACATGAAAAAAGCCCCTTTGCTGATATTCGAACCCTTTGACATCCTCGAACCTTGGGTCGATAAACTCGAAGATCTCAAACCCAACGCCATTTCCGGTGACCATCTTTGCGAGCTTAACTTCTTGTAGATTCTTGGGATATATCCGAAATATTCCGTCGTCTGGGTTCTCTGAACGCTTGATGTGGTCTACCTTGCCCAACAATTGAAAGCCGAAGACCCTTCCGTACCAATCCACCGTTGCCTGAGCATCCGACACAGATACCCCGATATGATTGAGTACTCGGTTGTGAGTCCTCTAATTGCTCAATCAGATGAAACATGCTAGTCCAAGGCTTATTCGCTAGACTTACTTGGTTCTGTGCCATGACTGTAGATGATTGCTCCGCCTTTAATCTGGGTAGGTGCTCGGAGGACAATTCTAACTCTGGGGAAGAACGACAAATTATCAAGAAAATTCCAATTCAAAATCGCTTACAGAAAGGTTCTTCGGCCGGCTGACGATATTTTCGTGTAGTTGAAGGCCATGATGACGCTCACGAAGTGAAGCAACATATAGCGAAACCCCACCAATTGGGAACGAATCCGAAGAACTGAAGTCATTGGTTGTGAACAACCAATCACGAGGTATCCCGTTAGCGCAGGAATTATCCCCGTTTCGGAGTGATCTTGGGATATCGCTCTCGGCTCGACCACCAATCAAGTGACATCGGCGAGTGCGCCCGGAACTCTATTCCCATGACAGTGAAGGTATTCCGATGGTGACTCCACGACTTGCATGCATGCCATGCCTATTTGCCTTCAAACCTGGGGTTGAAATTGCTTCACCCCAGGTTCCCCGCAATCCCCACAGGTCCAATCCCGCGTCACAATGCCGGAGCATAAATATTCGTAGGTACAAAGGTGCCCATCACCTCTCAGCCTCCGTACATCGTTAATACTCGTCACAGTTTCCACGCTCATAGAACAACCTTTGAACTGCCTCAATCACGATGTTATTTAACAATATGCAAGGCGATACCCTCAGATACAGCATCACTGCAGCCTGTGGATCCGGATTTTTGCTTTTCGGCTACGACCAAGGCGTCTTTGGTGGTTTGCTGAGCAACAACACTTTTCTCAGAACATTCAACTATCCTAGCAGCACTATCCAGGGACAAATTGTTGCCACATACGATATAGGTTGTATCTTAGGGACGTTTGTTTCCATGGTCTTTGGCGACAAACTCGGCCGACGCCGTTGCATTTTCATCGGCTGTATAATTCTCATCATTGGTGGAATTTTACAAGCTGCTTCCTATTCTATTGCCCCTATGATTGTGGGACGCATCGTTGCAGGGGTCGGAAATGGTATGAATACCATTGCAATTCCTATCTGGCAATCTGAGACGGCAAAGGCGCAACACCGGGGAAAGCTGATCGTCTTTCAACTGGTCACAAATATCTTTGGAATTGTCATCACAAATGTAAGCTGAGACACCCTCCTACGCAATATAGTTCGCGAAGCGATGGTTAACGTAACGTAACTTCTTTAGTGGATGAACTACGGCTTTACATATATTACACACAGCCCAATAAGTTGGCGTTTCCCGCTCGCGTTCCAATGTTTCTTCGCACTCGTCACAATTGCCATGGTTTCGATAGCACCCGAATCACCTCGATGGCTCGTAATGAGGAACCGGGTAGAAGAAGCACAAACGATACTTGCGCGACTTGAAAGCAAGCCAACAAACGACCCTGCTGTCGTCGAGGAAATCCGATATCTCGTAGCAATGGTCGACCACGAAGCAGAAGTACAAAACTCGGTGTCAGTAAAGGAGATATTCAGCAATGGGGAGCAAATGACCTTCCGACGAATCCTACTTGGGGCAGGCACACCTTTCTTCCAGCAGATGGGAGGAGTCAATGTCAGTAAACCCCTATGTACGAACTGCATTTGGAATATAAACTAATTTCAGACGGTCCCCTCAGGTAATAGCTTATTACCTGCCTGTCGTCCTTGTCCGGTCCTTCGGCATGACAGATAGAATGGCATTGATCCTCTCAGCATGTGACTCTATGTCGCTCATGTTCTGGGGTGCAATGGCAGCCTTCCTTATCGATCGCATTGGTCGCAAAAGACTCATGCTATGGGGAGTCGCTGCTAGTGGAGTCTGCTTCGCTCTTGTCGCAGTCGGCCTACGGTACGGTGGTCCAGGCAGTAACAACAAAGGGATGTCAATTTTCGCTGTAGTATTCATATTCATGTACTACGTGTTCTACGGCATGTCGATGCTCTCTATCCCATACATGTACCCAGCGGAGATCAACTCGCAACGCATGCGCAACATCGGAACTTCGATCGCCACGGCGGTGAACTGGACTTTTGTTTATGTTGTGGTCGTCATCACCCCAACAGCTATCGACAACATCGGATGGAAGTACTATCTCATTTACGCTATCTTCAACGTCTGTTTCGTTCCAATCATCCTGAGATGGTACGTTGAGACCGCGAACTTATCTTTAGAGCAAGTCGACCGTCTTTTCCAGATCAAATATGAAGGCGGAAAGGATACAAGTTGGAAAGAGGCAACTAGGCTAGCGCGCATGGAGACACAAGAGGTAGTGGAAGAGAAGAAGCAAAGCGCGGAGCACAAGGAGTTTACCGGAGCGGTTGATAAGCAGTAACCGATCTACCAGTCTACCTTCCGTCGTACCGCGTCTATTACTGTAGCACGGTGAATCAATACCCTCGTTACTGGTGTCAATGAGATGTTGTTGGGTCTGGAATGAAATCGGGCGATTTCTTCACCTATGATTCCTTTTATCGGATCAAATTTCCTTCTATGTGTAAAGAAACACTTTATCATCAAATCATACCGCTCGTGAGACTCCTCAGCTTAGCAAATTAGTATTGGGGCGTAGAAAATGGGAAACTATCATCAATCCAACTCAAATCCGATCCGATGCTAGGGTCCATCAAGTCACTGACACCATGGCTCCTAGTGTGTTGATGTTGTCGCGACAGAATTTTACAAAGCTGCTCCTCCATGTTCGACTTATCAGTATCTGCACTTCGTGTTCGCTTTCTTGAGTTGGCTCCCGTGGCACCAGATGACGAGTCGCACCGTGAACGCGCAGAACGAGCTCGGAGCTCCCACTGTCGTTGCAGCAGCAATAGGAAATCTCGAGTCTTTTTAGCACTCTCCCACGATGATTCGAATTCTTCTAGCGCTCGGAAGCAAGCGCTGAGATGCTTTCTTATCTGGTTGGCATTTTCTTTCTGGTATTGGGTGACGTTTGCAAAAATGAGCAGCAACGCCGCCGAGCAGACGATGCCAACGGCTTGGGTGTTAATCCGTCGTAAAGAATAACGAATCTCATAGAGTTGGAGTAGTTTTGCTATTGACAGTGCGGCGTCAGCACACATCATGCGTGCATGGTCCGGACCAGGTCCTTGCGGAGGGAAAGGCTGGACATAGGTTCTGGACATATATGGTCGATGGGCATGAATAACGCTCTGATAATACTGCATACTAAGAAATGCCTTAGCTGATTAGAACAATTAAATTGGTGATGACTTACTGTAGAAGTAGAACATGGGGTAAATGATATGTCTGTGTGTCGTTGAGGTCGACCCGAAGGGTGGGTGGGAGGTCGTTTTTCCACTTCAGAAGCCGTGCAACAGTAGCCGCATTTTTTTCTTGGAGATCTCTTATTGAGATGCCCAATTTACCGTAGCTTAATTACCTGTAAGGCGACGAAATTGGTAAAATTCTGGTGAACTTACAGGATGTAAGCAACAGGCGCCATGATTTCTGCCAACATCACTCTCTGCCCGTGCAACTCTTTGGTCTGGTCAGTCAAGACAATCTGCTGGTCACTATTTCTGGCCGACACATATGACATCCACTGCCTAGGAGTATCTGCCCCGGGGCTCGGCTTCGAGACGGTAGCACCCTCCATATTGATGCGAAATGGTCTGCCCAAGTGAAAGCCCCACATGCTGGATCCTCTGTTAACATGAACTGGAACCGCTCTAGCGTCGATAACTTACTGATCAATCACATAGGTACTCCAGAATACATCTCTACGCAGATCAGCTTCGGCCTGGCTAAGACACCCCTTTGCGACATAAGAGCTCATGTCTATGTGTAGACCCATACCGAATGCTGATCGGATAGCCATCCCTATGGTGCATCAGAACTCTAACGAGGAAAGTGAGCACGGAGCTGTACTGACCGCTGTAAAGCCAACCGCGTGAGTCTCTCTTCGAGCCAACTTCGTGACTGCTAAGGACTGCTACCGCCTGAACCGTTGCAACGGAAGGACAGTCCAACTCAATCTCAAGCAAGGTTTTTGCTCTATCTGCGAAGAATTCGGCGAGACATCGCGGAAAAGTAACAAAGCTCGGGTGGTGACGTGTGTCGAAGGCAGCACCTAATGCGCATCTGTGTAGCATGGGCATCAGTAACACAGTCTCGACGTTGCAGTCAGATCAATCGCGACTCACATTGAGTTGTGCAAGGCTCTTGAGTAATAAGGTGTGTCGCTCGTTTCGGTCCAACTCGCCCTGGCGGCTTCAAATATGGGCCTATCAACGACATGCAGAGCTGGGTCCTGCCAGGCGAAGTAGAGGTTGATAAGGTGGTCGTCAAGATCTTGTGGGACTTCTGCATCCAAGCCGGCACGTTTTAGACATTCCTGACCATCAATTCGGATTGTACGGTGCAGGGAGAAGGCCTCTTGTAAAGGCATGTTAACAAGATTGAAGTTTGACGTTGGCCCATAATAACGAATATGTCCTCCGGGCCCGATTTGCATCGATCCCATCCTTTCAGACAGTTGATCAACGAGAGTCTCAGTTTTATCGACATCACTGTGACCTTTCCCGTATTGTGGATCGATGCAATTGGGCGGCTCTGGAAAAATGTGCCTGGATTCTGGTTCTGCTGTATTCATGCCCTGGATTTCCGCTCCAGCATCCTGGTTTACCACGCATTGAAAGGGATCGCAGGCGACATCTGTAAAATCAACCTGACTCCAATTCCCAGCAAGCTGCGAGGATGTGTTGTATAGCGACTCTTCTGGATTTGTCCAGCCGCTAAATGGTGAAAAGGTCGATGACCCGGGCCAAGTCGCCCTAGTTTCAGAGGCGTCCTGGCTCAACTGCGTCGAGGAAAGTCGGTTCGAAGCTGGCAACGGGATACCTCCTGATAGAGAGTCTTCCAACCTGGCATCGATATGAGATTCTTCGGCCGCCTGGGCATGAGCTGCCGAAGAAGGGTCATTTGTAGCGAGACTAGCCCTAAGCTCTTTGCTTAGAACCGTGAGAGGTATTCGTTGGTGGGCTAAGACTTTCAGAAGAGTAGCGTTCTCCTCCACACCCATAGAAGGTGGCTTGAGCGAGTGCTGGCATATGAATTGGTACAGTTGTTCAATGTAGCATGAGAGCAGCTCGATGGCAACCCTCAATGTGAGCCTGTCAGCAGGGTGTTAGCATGGTTAGCAGAACTCACTCTCAATAGGCTGAAATCTCTTACTTGCGTCTGTCATCACGAGCTTCGTAGCTGCACTTTCTGCCTTTAGTCCTGCAATTTGAGCACGGCGGAGATGTGCCGTCACACTGCAGGTAAAGTCAATGTGATGGGTTTTCGTATTGGGTGGTGTCTTTGTCGTTAGATTACCTTGATTTTGCTCTCTCTGCACGGCACACAGGCAGTCGTGACGTGCAACCTTCGTGAGGGGGATTTATTCAGAGCCATACCTACTTTGCTTAGTTTCTTATGTTCAACGTTGATTATGTGGTTGATATTGTGTAAGAGCTAGTAGTCGAGCTTGAACACGTAATCTGTAATTTACCGAGGCTATCAATCTACAGGGTGTTATCGCGGAAGCACGGACACCTATTCCGACTAGGGGCATCCTTTAAGTTGTTTATTAATTGGACCTAAGATTTACGTTTGTAAGGTTAACATAACTATAATTAGAGTAAGATAAAGGTAGAGGGCGAGACCTAGAGTTAAACGAGGGCGGGTACTGGCGAAGCAGTATCTGGTAGCGCTCGCTGTTTAATTGCGAGACCGAAAGCGAAAGCGCAGCGATGTTACGGCGACCTCGATAGTAATGCAAACACGCACGAAACAAGCGAAGGCACACGTGGAAATGAAAGCTTTCCACATTTTGTTTCCGAATTAATGTCCCGGGGGGGATCTACACGGGGTTCGATGTTCTAGGCTGACAGTTATGGTAGACGTAATTGGTGGAAGTTCCCCCGCCGAGGTTTCAATGTCCGCGCCCAGTTTCTTTGCGCCGGATCCAAACCGCGCACGACGATAGTCTCTTTCTTGTAGCGCGCGATAGTGTTTGACATAGACAACTGGTGGCTTCGTGACGACCATGCCACGACGCACAATCGTAATTGACACCCAAAGCCGAGTCTACGGGGCTGTCATGATGCCCGCAAGGACCAGGTACTTGCTTATACTTGATCCTTCAAGGGGGCAATACTTTATATCAAATGGAGACTGCAAGTTTTCCTCTTTCGCAGTGCCACTGGATGGAAGTCTGAGTTGAACTCACTGCATTCGTTCTTTTCTCCTTACGTTCCTTCATCACACTTTCATTCATTCATTTCGAAATGGCGGCTAGCCGCTTTTTTTCGTCTCTCCTTCTCACTGCTGGCCTTGCTGGCGTCTGCGCCCAGTCTACTACTCCCTATACCGATGCCGCCACTGGTATTTCGTTCCAGCAATACAGCAACGCGGCGGGTTTTTCGTTCGGTATCGCACTTCCCGAAGAATCTGGAACCGACTTTATCGGTCAGATCTCTGCCAGTACAACAGGATGGGCTGCAGCCACCTTGACCGGGTCTATGAGAAATAGCGTTCTCATTGTCGCTTGGCCTAACGGCGAGGACGTCCTCGGGTCATTGCGTACGACCACTGGTTATACCACCCCTGATCTTCTTGGCGGGGATGCTATTCTGAAGCCCATCCAGGACGGCATCTCCGTCAATTCCACCGGCTTCACCTACACTTTCTTGTGTGAAGGGTGTATTGTCAGTGGGAAAGCTTTCGACCCAACCATAGAATCTGGTGTGCTTGGCTGGGCTCTATCTACCTCTACTGTCAACTCTCCATCAAGTCCATCATCCACTCTACAATATCATGACGGTGGTTTCGGTGGATTTGGCTTTGATGTAACGGGCACCAAGTCTGCTGATTTCGCTTCTTGGGCTGCGTTGGCAAGTGAGGGCAACACGACAGTCCCTGCGCCTGGCGGAAACAACGGAACTACACCTGTGACACCCCCTACAAACGGAACGGTCCCTATCTCCAACTCAACTTATGATTATATTGTCGTTGGCGGAGGTGCATCTGGTCTTGTTGTCTCGCAGCGCCTTGCGGAAACCGGGAAATCTGTTTTGGTGTTGGAGCGCGGTGGCCCTTCCTTCTACGCCACCGGCGGTGACGCTGTTGTGCCTTGGAACGATACGCTTACCGCCTACGAAGTCCCAGCTCTGTTCACGTCACTCTCTAGCTTTGCTGGAGTAGCTGGCTCATACTGCAGCGACACACCTCAGATCGCTGGTTGCGTTCTTGGAGGTGGCACCGCCGTCAACGGATTGCAATTTGTTCGACCGCCGAGCTCTGACTTCGAAAATTGGCCTGCGGGATGGAGCTGGAATGAGGTCGAGGCATCCGCTGCCAGAGTTTACGAGCGCAACCCTGGATCACTAGACCCTTCCACTGACGGAAAGTATTACGACGATGCAGTGTTCGAGGTTCTCTCCAAATTCCTCCAAGGAGCAGGTTGGAAGTATGCAGATACCAATGAGCAGCCTGATGAGAAGGTACAAGTCTTCTCTCATCCCGCGATGAACACCATTGACGGCTTGCGCGCTGGTCCCGTACGTACATACCTTCCATTGGCTGAGAGCCTACCAAACTTCAAGCTCCAGCTGCACACCAAAGTTATACGGGCGGTGCGGACGAATGCAACGATTACCGGTGTTGAGATCGAGGACAGACAGGGCCAGCGCTCTATCATCAACGTCAACCAACGCGGCAAAGTCATCTTAGCCGCTGGCGCAATGTCATCTCCTCGCGTACTCTTCAACTCTGGAATCGGACCAGCCGAGCAGATTAACATCGTCAAATCGGGTTCAACTGGTGTGACACTTCCACCTGAAAGCGCTTGGATCAACTCCCCAGTTGGCTTCGTTCGCGATCACTCATTTATTTCCCTCAACTTTAAGGTAAATGCAGGAATGACTGTTCTCCCCCAATCTGCATTTGCAAACCCAAGTCAAGACATGATTGACCTCTATGCGAATGGCGCTGGGCCACTTGCTCAAGGTTTCTTCCGTGCAATGACCTACACCACCATTACGAATGCAGATGGCCACAAGACGCGCATACAGACACACTGTGCATCTACAGCCAATGATACACTCACTGTCATGTTTTTTATCACGCATGGCCTCACTTCATCTGGCATGCTTGGTATCACCCCGGAAGGCAACACAGAATGGACAGTCAGCCCATACCTAAACTCAGCATCAGACAAGGAAGCGATAGCTGCTGCAATCGAAGAATTTCTTGTTATAAGTCGCCAAGTGAACAGCACTCTTACTTATACTGGGTCGGCCAATGCGACGGGTGCTTCGATTGTGGCATCGTCTGTTCCTCAAGCAGGCGTTCACATGACTGGGACAACGATTATGGGTCTCGACGACGGATCTAAGAACGGCAGCAGCGTTGTAGACCCAAACTGCAAGGTCTACGGAACAGACAACCTCTTTGTTGTAGACGCAGGTATGCACGCAGACGTACCGACGGGCAACACACAAGCCATAGTCATGGTCGCAGCCGAGCACGCGGCGAAGAAAATCATCGCGCTCGGCAGTAATAGTGATACCGTTCCAGTAAACGAGACTGTTGCAAGCTCGGTGGGAGGATCAACTGGAACCTTAACACCAGTACCTATCGCGTTAGGCTCGCTAATGCTCGTTCGTTCTGTTAAGCTATCCCGTACGCCTTATTAAGGACAACCCGT
The DNA here is from genome assembly GCA_000359685.2 of Pyrenochaeta sp. UM 256. Lineage (NCBI taxonomy): Eukaryota > Fungi > Ascomycota > Dothideomycetes > Pleosporales > Cucurbitariaceae > Pyrenochaeta > Pyrenochaeta sp. UM 256. The sequence continues at coordinate 8,886 of AOUM02000089.1, read as the reverse complement.
TTAGGTACGTAGTAGACGTTACTTAGGGTAGTAGAGATTATAGGAAGCTCTAAGATAAGCTCTATATTCTATTATTTGCAGATATACTTAGTACTCTTAAAGGATATTAGGTTTTATAAATAGAAGCTAGTACTATATATATTTAGAGGATTAATTCCTCCTAGGAATTAAGTTCTTTCTTACCTATACTTATCTACCTAAACCCTACCTCTATATAATAGCCTAACCTCTAGGGTTTATCCTAATAGTAGTTCTAATATAGAGTATAGTTTTATATAAAGTATAGTTTAGTAGACTATATACTATAGTAAGTATAGTCTTATATAGCCTATCTAGGCTTCCCTATATATAGATCTTTCTTCTTTATAAGGTATAGTTATATAGATTATAGTTATATAGATTATAGTTATATAGATTATAGTTATATAGAGTATAGTCTTATAGACTTATATTTTTATACCTAGCTAAGAGCCTTATAATTATAGATTTAAGCTCTAGGAGCTTAAAATTAGCTCTAATAAATAATATAAGATTATAGAAAAGCTAGGCTACTCTATTTATAGAGAGTTATTAGAATATTTACTTAACCTTCTACCTTACTATTACTATTAAAGATATATTATATATATATATATACCTTATTAAGGCTCTTACTTTATATCTCTTATTATTTTCTACTAATTATATAATACTCTAATTAACTATACCTTTTTATAGTAATATATTATAGTAAAAGTAAGTAGAGTAGGGCTATAGATATTAAGATCTTAATATTTACTAGTAATATCTTAAATTTCTACCCTATGCGCTTAATAGTAGAAAGTACACTAGATAGCTAATATACGCTAGTGCTTCCTTACCCTCCTTTTACTATTAAATAACTAGATAGGAACTATCCTAATAGGCTATCTTATATAGAATTACGTGTAGATTCTAAATCTACCCTTAGATTAATAATAGCTATCCTAGTTATTAAGATATTAATAATAAAAGGTAAGGGGCAGAATCTTATGTTCCTTAACGTATTTATAGGCCTATATTATAATAATAAGGCCTTAATAAAATAACTGTAGTAGGCTATTTTGTGTAGAATTTAGCGCTAATTCTAATTCTAGCCTTAGATTAATAATAGCTACTCTTATAGTTAAGTGTTACGACCCTCCCAGGCAGGGACTCAATCTCGGCCCACGGACGCCCGATCCAATCGGTATGGACACGAGCCCGCCAAACAAACGATCACGTGACCTGATCAGTTGCTCAGCCTACTTAGTACTACTGATCACGCTGATTACACTAATTAGCTAACGGACCTCCTAGTATATAGAGCAGCATAATGGGCCCTTATAGTATAGTGTGTTTAACTTTAATATTAACCCTGATAGTTAGAAAGCATCTTTGTTCTATCACTACTTGTTAATAGCGCTTCGCCTACTAGCAAGTACCGAGTTAATACCTCTCCCTTATCTCTTAAGAACTAACCCTGCGCCCCTAGATCTGTATATTATAGAGGAGCCCTCTAGCTTCAGCCCGTACATCACTAAGATTGAAAGGACTCTAACACTTTAAACACCTCTAAAGATAAGTAACGTAGAAGACTTAACTATCCTTATGCTAGAACGCGTGCGCTAAATAGGTAAAACTGCCAAACCTAATTTCTACTATGGAGATAGAAATAAGCTTAAGGATTGGCTCCTCTAGCTTACGCTCTACTTTAGGTTTAGTAGGAAGGATACGCCTAAGGAGGATAGGGTGCCACTAGCTGCTACCTACCTTTAAGGATCAGCCGAGCAATAGATTAAACTATATCTAATTAAGTATCTTAATAAGGAGAACTAGGAAGGGGATGAAGTCAATTAACTCTTCAGTGACCTCGACAAATTTAAGAAATAGATACGACAAGTATTTGGCGCAGTAGGAGAGATCTCTGCCGCTATACGAATGGTCTAAACGCTACGTTAAACCCGATCCGCCGCTGAATACGCCGCTACGTTCTGCTAGTACTCCATACTCACGGAATAGAACAACAAAGCACTAATGAGCGAGTACCGACGAGGCCTAAAAGACAGTATTAAGAAGGAATTGATGCGCTACGGAGGCAAGGTTAACTCGTTTAACGACCTAATTAACGCTAGCATCGAGCTCAATAATAAGCTCTACGAACTGTCTAAGGAACTTCGAAACGAATCTAGGCCTAGGAATAAGACAACCCGCACTAGCTCTAAGAAAACTACGAAAACATGGAAACGGTATATCAAACCTATCGCTACACGCACCACGGCACGCACAGACTGGCACGACCTGGACGCTATAGAGATTAATAACCTCTAGAAGGACAAGAAGCATAAAAAAGAGTAGGATAGAAGGTGTTATAACTGCGGAAAGGTTGGACATATCGCCTACAACTACCGCAGTAAGAATAAAGTAATACGACAGCTTAATATACTTCAGGTCGAACCTAAGGAACTAGGTAATAATAAGTGGGAAATCGTTAGCTAAATAGAAAGGATGGAAATTAGGCCGCACCATAACCACATAGGTCCTAATTCTCTAGCTTTAGAAAGCTCTTACGGGGAAGACTGTTAGGAGGACGAATAGGACACGCCGCCTATAAAGCAACAAAAGATTAACAACTTTATAGCCAGACATCGCTAGGCAACGCCCATCCCACTAATAGGGATAATAGGACCTTCTACCCTCACTAATGTAGAAAAAATCCGCTATTACATTCTTATTTACGACTAGCAGGTTGGTATAGACGGATTAACGCGCCTTAATAAGTACTTACGACAGATTAAGATAGGCGTGAACGCCGCCTAGATCTACTACGACCTCAACTGCGTGTACTATCAGCACTTAGATACTACGGGAGAAAGTCGAGAGTTTCCCATCCATATCCTAGAAACCGCACCACATCTGGAATATGCGCCCGATATAGGACACACGCCCGAAGAAGAGAACCCTAATATAGCATAGCGAACTCTAAGGTACTAGGCTAATACTTCGAAAAAACGAAGTCTGTTAGAAGTTAGCCTAAGACGTCCCTAGGGATATTGAAATCCCTTATACGACCTAGAGGACAACGACCTAGTGGAACTAGAGGAGTACCCGCTGCGAAACTGTATAGGGCAGACCTAAGAAGAAAGCGACCTAGAGATCTAATAAAAGTATAGATTTTAGGGAGAATCTCCCCCGACATAAGAAGAACCTACCGCGTCGCAAAAACAGGAAATCTAGTAGTTAATTAAACACTAGACGTAATACTAAGCCGAACAAGAAGAGTACGGGACGCCACCAGAATAATGCCCTTAGTAGAATAACGATAAAGACTAGTATTAAGGGAATAGTAATAAAGAAAATGAAGACCCTTATAGAGCCACGAGAAGTATATAGAAAGAATACCAGAACTTCAAACAAACAACATACAGGAACTATAAAGCTCTTCAAAATTCAAGGTTTTAGTAGAAACATCACAAGCTCGCGCTAGGAATCGCAAGCAGCTCAGCCCACATCCTAGCTAGAGCGTTAAGCTTCACTAATTATCTAAGATACCCTAAGCACGGAACAATATTATGGATTAATTGCTACTACGACGAGTGTGGTACCCACTACAGTAATAAGCAAGCCACGAATTACTAGCCTAGTTCTCCTAGAAGATGTAGATATTAGGCATACAACTATAAGATAGACGTATGCCTAACGCACATATTTGCGAAGAGAGAGGTATAGTACTTTCCTAGTAAAGACTAGGAGGATATTATTATTATAAGAATGTTAATAGACGGATACTGTATATAACCGCAGTAGTACACTTATCTAAACGTAGAATATACCACTTATAGGCAAGAAAAGGTTAATTATAGATTTGGAAACGAGCCTTTTTTAGGGGTACGAATAACACCTACGGGGTCACCTACCAACTTAACCAAATCGGATCTGGAGCCCTTATTAAGCTCCTAGTAAGAATCAACGGACATCCTCTTACGGCCCTATTAGACTTAGGCTCATAAGGAAATTTTATATCCTTCACAGCTACGAAAAAAGTAGGATTACGACCTATAAGAAAGCGAATGCTATACGGATTAACTGTTGCGAATGGACAAACTATCGCATAAATCACGCATAAAGTAATAGTCTAGGCCGAATATAACGAATATATAGCGCAAGAAGATCTTAACATTATAGGAGTAGCTACCTACGACGTTATTCTAGGTCTACCTTAGTTATGAAAGCACAACCCTATAATAAATTGGAGCGCCTAATAGCTTTCGTTTGAGAACTACAAATACGGAATTGTAGTAAGACCCACGTATTAATAAGGTATAATAGTAGATAAGAAGATAATATGTAATATTGCTTCGTAAATAGAGCCTATTAAGGAGCCCAACTTAGCACGTATTAACTGCCTATCAAGTATTATAATTAAGGAAAGGAATAACGTACCTTTAGACATACCCTAAGAGTATTAGGAATGGGAATATCTCTTTAGGGAAGAGATAGGAGTAAGCGCTCTGCCTAAGCATTAGCCCTAGGACCACGAAATCGTCCTTAAGGAAGGAAAGCAACTGACTTTCAGGCCAATATATAGATTATTAGAAAAAGAGCTAGCAACGCTCAGAGAGTACTTGAAGGCCAACCTTAAAAAAGGATTCATACGACCTTCTTAATCACTAGTAGGCTACCTAGTTCTCTTCGTCCCTAAGAAGAACGGTAAGCTACGACTATGTATTAACTACTAGAAACTTAATAATATTATAATTAAGAATTAATACCTACTACCTAACGCAACGGAGCTAAGGGATCGAATTGCAGGCGTAAGGATCTTTACGGCCTTAGATCTACGCGGAGCCTATAACTTGATACGCATGAAAAAAGGCGAAGAGTGGAAGATAGCATTCCAAACACGCTATAGACACTATAAATACTTAGTAATGCTATTTAGCCTTACTAACGCACCTACTATATGCTAGGCGCTTATTAACAACGTATTAAGAACGCACCTAGATATCTTTGTGATAGCATATCTAGACAATATCCTCATCTACTCGAAGAACTTAAAAGAACATATAGAGTACGTTAAGTAGGTCTTACAGTGCCTAGCCAAGTTTAAACTACTACTAGTACTAGAGAAGTGTAGCTTCTACTAAATAGAAGTAGAATTTTTAGGATACACTATTAGAACCTATAGAGTACGAATAAGCGAAGATAAGATAAGAGTAGTAAAAGACTAGCCACGACTAATAAATGTTAAAGGAATCTAATCGTTCCTAGGATTCCTTAACTTTAACTAATAGTTTATTAAGGACTACTCGAAAATCGCTATACCCTTAACTAAACTTATAAAGAAGGAAGAAATATTTAATTAGAAGGAAGAACAGGAAAAAGCATTCTAGACACTAAAAGAAGCATGTATTACGCTACCTGTATTCGCTATCTTTAAAACAGGAGACAGGCTACGATTTGAAACTAACGCTTCAGATTTAGCTTTAGGAGCTACGGCCCTCGTAGAAAGAAACGGGAAATGGCATCCTATCAGATACTATTCACGCAAGTTTACAGTTCACGAAGAACAATACGACGTACACGACAAGGAACTACTCGCTATCGTTGAAACCCTAAAATATTAGAGAGTCTACGCAGAAAGCTGTTTAGACCTTAATATCTTCACGGACCATAAGAATCTCATAAGATTTACTATAACGAAAGTGTTAAATAGACGATAAGTATAATAGTTAGAAGTTTTAGGACAATATAAGTTTAGAATCTATTACACTCCTAGTAAAGATAACGGATAAGCCAACGCCCTAAGTCGACGAGAAGACATTGTAGGGGATAAACATACCACAGAGGAAGCATTGCTGCGCTAAAACCTAGACGGAACACTAGGGCCTAGGTAGCTTAATAACCTGTTAATGCACGTTGCCAACGAAGTACTAGAAGAATTGTAGGAAGTAATTATTAGATAACACCACGATAACCTGGTGTATAGACACCCTAGGATCACACGAACTATAGAACTTATTAAATAAAATTACGAGTTTAAAGGTATAAAGGGAAAAATTACTAGGTTTATTTAGAAATACGGAGACTATTAACAAAACAAACACAGCACGCATGCACTATACGGCAACTTATAACTAATACTACTACCGTAGGAACCCTAGGACGATATCTCTATGGATTTTGTGACGGGGTTACTACTATTAGAAGACAAGGTCATAGGCATTAAGTATAACGCTATCTTAGTAATAGTTAATAGATTAATAAAGTACGCGGAAATAATACTATTTAGAAATAACTACACTACCTAATACTTAGGACGAATTATCTTGGACTAACTAGTTAGATACTATGGCATGCCTAAAATAATAGTAAGTAATAGAGACAAGCTCTTTACTTTAAACTATTAGACTATATTGCTAGTAGAAATAGGAATTAAACGGAAACTATCTACGGCCTATTATCTAGAGACCGACGGACAAACGGAAAGAATGAACAGAACTATGAAAATATATCTACGGATCTATAGTAACTAACGACAAAATAATTAGGTATTATTATTACCTATGGTATAGATGGCCTACAATAACAAAGTATTAGAAAGCACAGGTAAAACACTGTTCTTTGCTAATTATAGGAAGCACCTAAATCTATTTCTTAGAACGTACCCTAGTTAGAAGACAGAAGCAGCGATACTAAATGCTAAAGAATTACGACAAGTTTACTAGGAACTCTGATTAAATATCAAGAATGCTTAACGCAAAACTATTTCCTATACTAACACAAAACAAAAAATAGCACCTTAGCTAGAAAGGGGGGATAAAGTATACTTACTTATAAAAAATCTGCGTATAAAACGACTAAGTAAGGGATTAGATAACGTAAAAGTCGGACTATTTTTAATTAAGGCCCGTAAGGGACCTATTAACTATAAACTATAACTCCTAACCAATACAAAAATCCACCTAGTGTTCCACGTAAAGCTCTTAGAACTAGCAGACCCTAGTACGCCACTCTAGAAGACCTTTTATTATAAAGACAAGGAGGAAACAGAGTTCGAAGTTAAGAAAATATTATAACATCAGACCTTAAGTAATTAAGGACCTATAGAATATTTAGTAAAATAGAAAGGGTACCTAGATAAAGAAAACATATAGGAGCTAGAAACGAACCTTGCGAACTATCGACAAAAGTTATCGCAATATTAGAAGTAGTAGGAGTCCCTAATAAAGGATCCTCCTAGTACTCTAAGGAGAAACCCTTAAAAGCACCCTAGGTGCTAGGCGATAGGCTAAAGCCTAACGCGTCGGGTGCGTCTTTAGGAAGCAGCGCCTCCGCAGCCTCCTGCTCCTCGATATCGCGTGTCTCCACGGCTATCGCCTCCTCGGCCCTACGATTAATTAAATCTATCTATGTCCGTAGACGTTCCTCGTGAGCGCGCGCTACACGCAGATCCTCTAGAGCTCTCTTATAAGCCTTCATCGTAGTTTCTTACACTTCCCGGGATTCCCTTATCTAATCACGAAGTTTTGCCTTCTAATCTACTAATCTCTTGAATTCTAACTTAGTAACCTAAACGTTACACCTCTGGCCGCGACGTAGGCATTCGCTGCACTTTCCTAAACAAACGTAAACTCTATATACACGGTTGTGCTTTACATAGGTTACGCATTTCTTTACTATAACTTCGCTAAAGGATTCAATAAATTTATAAAGACGTTAATAACGAATAGTACTAGACACTTATAGTTGTTTAGGTATCGCGAAACATGGTTAAGTAAAAGTAGGGGTACTACTTTGTTATATGAACCACGCTGAGGACAGCGCTAGGAGGGAAGGGGGATAGTGTTACGACCCTCCCAGGCAGGGACTTAATCTCGGCCCACAGACGCCTGATCTAATCGGTATAGACACGAGCCCGCCAAACAAACGATCACGTGACCTGATTAGTTGCTTAGCCTGCTTAGTACCACTAATCACGCTAATCATACTAATCAGCTAATAGACCTCCTAGTATATAGAGTAGCATAATAGGCCCTTATAGCACAGTGTGTTTAACTTTAATATTAACCCTAATAGTTAGAAAGCATCTTTATTCTATTACTACTTGTTAATAGCGCTTCGCCCACTAGTAAGTACTGAGTTAACACCTCTCCCTCATCTCTTAAGAACTAACCCTGCGCCCCTAGATCTGTACATCATAGAGGAGCCCTCTAGCTTCAGCCCGTACATCACTAAGATCGAAAGGACTCTAATATTAAGATATTAATAAAAATAGTTTAGGAGGGGAGTATTACTATATTTACTATATTTATTAACTTCCTTTTACTATTAAATAACTAGATATAAATAATCCTAACTAATATAAGGCTATAGGTTTATATCTAACCTATACTATATTAGGCTTAATATTAGGGTTTTAGCCTATACGGGGCTATACTTAACCCCCCTAACCTATAGATTTTAACCCCCCTAATCTATTATACTTCCTATACTTTTTTTACTAAGTATTATATATAAATAATTATTATATTTATAATTATAGATAATTCTTAGTATTTATTTAATAAAAAGTACTATATATAGTACTATATATAGTATTATTATAGTTAAGTTAATATCTAAATTTTAAAGATAGAGTCTAAGTAGAATAGTTAAATAAGTATACTATAAGAGGCTAGTAGTAATAGTAATAATACTATATATACCTATTAATAGCCCTAACCCCTAGGAGTAATATAATAGACTAGTTATTTATAGACTAGTAGTCTATATAGCGTAGTCTATATACATAGACTAGTAGTTTATATTTAGTTTAGGTCTAGCGTTAGAGTTATATATAGCTCTAGGAATAATATATAAACTCTAGGAACTATATATAGCTCTAGG